>CAWVNZ010001588.1:0-174099 GCA_963930735.1 Dioctria linearis | reverse complement strand
TTTATTTTTTTTTCCAATTTTTTTTTTTTTGCTAATTCAGATTTTTTTTTCTATTTTTTTTTTTGCTAATTCAGATTTTTTTGTCTATTTTTTTTTTTGTTATTTTGCTAATTCAGATTTTTTTTTTTGCTAATTCAAATTTTTTTTTCTAATTTTTTTTTTTTTTTTTTTTTTGCTAATTCAAATTTTTTTTTTTGCTAATTCAGATTTTTTTTCCAATTTTTTTTTTGCTAATTCAGATTTTTTTTCTATTTTTTTTTCTAATTTTTTTTTTTTTTGCTAATTCAGATTTTTTTTTATAATTTTTTTTTCCAATTTTTTTTTTGCTAATTCAGATTTTTTTTTCTATTTTTTTTCTAATTTTTTTGCTAATTCAGTTTTTTTTTTTTTTTTTTTTGCTAATTCTAATTTTTTTTTTTCTAATTTTTTTCCAATTTTTTTTTTTTTTTTGCTAATTCAGATTTTTTTTTCTAATTTTTTTTTTTGTTAATTTTTTTTTCCAATTTTTTTTTTTTGCTAATTCAGTTTTTTTTTTTTTTTTTGCTAATTCTAATTTTTTTTTTCTAATTTTTTTTCCAATTTTTTTTTTTTTTTTTTGCTAATTCAGATTTTTTTTCTAATTTTTTTTTTTTGCTAATTTTTTTTTCCAATTTTTTTTTTGCTAATTCAGATTTTTTTTCTATTTTTTTTTTAATTTTTTTTTTTTTTTTGCTAATTCAGATTTTTTTTTTTTTTTGCTAATTCTAATTTTTTTTTTTCTAATTTTTTTTTTTTTTGCTAATTCAAATTTTTTTTTCTAAGTTTTTTTTCCAATTTTTTTTTTTGCTAATTCAGATTTTTTTTCTATTTTTTTTCTCTAATTTTTATTTTTTTTTTGCTAATACAGATTTTTTTTTTTTTATTTTTTTTTTTTGCTAATTCAGATTTTTTTTTGCTAATTTCTTCTTTTTCCAATTTTTTTTTGCTAATTCAGATTTTTTTTTCTATTTTTTTTTTGCTAATTCAGATTTTTTTTTTTGCTAATTCAAATTTTTTTTTCCAATTTTTTTGCTAATTCAGATTTTTTTTCTATTTTTTTTTCTAATTTTTATTTTTTTTTGCTAATTCAGATTTTTTTTTGTTTTTTTTTTGCTAATTCAAATTTTTTTGCTAATTCCGATTTTTTTTTTTTTGTTAATTTAGATTAATTTTTTTTTTGTTAATTCAGATTTTTTTTTTGCTAATTTTTTTTTTTTTTTTTGCTAATTCAGATTTTTTTTTTCTAATTCAGATTTTTTTTTTTTTTTGCTAATTCAGATTTTTTTTTTTTTGCTAATTTTTATTTTTTTTTTGCTAATTCAAATTTTTTTTTCTAATTTTTTTTTCCAATTTTTTTTTTTGCTAATTCAGATTTTTCTTCTATTTTTTTTCTCTAATTTTTTAGTTTTTTTTTGCTAATTCAGATTTTTTTTTGCTATTCAGATTTTTTTTTTTTTTTTTTGCTAATTCAAATTTTTTTTCCATTTTTTTTTGCTAATTCAGATTTTTTTTTCTAATTTTTATTTTTTTTTGCTAATTCAGATTTTTTTTTTTGCTAATTCAGATTTTTTTTTCTTTTTTTGCTAATTCAAATTTTTTTTCCTAATTTTTTTTTCTAATTTTTTTTCCATTTTTTTTTTTTTTTTGCTAATTCAGATTTTTTTTCTAATTTTTTTTTTTTTGCTAATTCAAATTTTTTTTCTAATTTTTTTTCCAATTTTTTTTTTGCTAATTCAGATTTTTTTTCTATTTTTTCTTCTAATTTTTAATTTTTTTTTTTTTTGCTAATTCAGATTTTTTTTTTTTTTGCTAATTCAGATTTTTTTTTTGCTAATTCAAAATTTATTTTTTTTCTAATTTTTTTTCCATTTTTTTTTTTTTGCTAATTCAGATTTTTTTTTCTAATTTTTATTTTTTTTTGCTAATTCAGATTTTATTTTGCTATTCAGATTTTTTTTTTTTTTTTTGCTAATTCAAATTTTTTTTTCAAATTTTTTTTCCAATTTTTTTTTTGCTTTTCAGTTTTTTTTTCTATTTTTTTTCTCTAATTTTTATGCTAATTCAGATTTTTTTTTCTAATTTTTTTTTCTTTTTTTGCTAATTCAAATTTTTTTTCTCCAATAAATTTTTTTTTTTTTGCTAATTCAAATTTTTTTTTCTATTTTTTTTTTTTTTGCTAATTCAAATTTTTTTTTTCTAATTTTTTTTCCAATTTTTTTTTTGCTAATTCAGATTTTTTTTTCTATTTTTTTTTCTAATTTTTTTTTTTTTTTTTGCTAATTCAGATTTTTTTTTTTTTTTTGCTAATTCAGATTTTTTTTTCTAATTTTTTTTTTTTTTTTTTGCTAATTCAGATTTTTTTCTAATTTTTTTTTTGTTTTTTTTTTGCTAATTCAGATTTTTTTTCTAATTTTATTTTTGTTTTTTTTTTTGCTAATTCGGATTTTTTTTTTTTTGCTAATTCAGATTTTTTTTTCTATTTTTTTTTTGTTTTTTGCTAATTGAGATTTTTTTTTGTTTTTTGCTAATTCAGATTTTTTTTTTTTTTGCTAATTCAGATTTTTTTTTTCCAATTTTTTTTTTGCTAATTCAGATTTTTTTTTTGCTAATTTTTTTTTCTAATTTTTTTTTGTTGTTTTGCTAATTCAGATTTTTTTTTTTCTAATTTTTTTTTTTTTTTTTTGCTAATTCAGATTTTTTTTTCTAATTTTTATTTTTTTTTTGCTAGTCCAAATTTTTTTTTTTTTTTGCTAATTCAGATTTTTTTTTTTTGCTAATTCAAATTTTTTTTTTTATTTTTTTTCCAATTTTTTATTTTTTTTTTGCTAATTCAGATTTTTTTTTGCTAATTCAGATTTTTTTTTGTTTTTTTTTTGCTAATTCAGATTTTTTTTTTTTTTTTTTTGCTAATTCAAATTTTTTTTTTCTAATTTTTTTTCCAATTTTTTTTTTTTTGCTTATTCAGGTTTTTTTTTCTAATTTTTTTTTTTTGCTAATTCAAATTTTTTTTTCTAATTTTTTTTCCAATTTTTTTTTGCTAATTCAGATTTTTTTTTTCTATTTTTTTTTTCCAATGTTTTTTATTTTTTTTTTTGCTAATACAGATTTTTTTTTTTATTTTTTTTTTTGCTAATTCAGATTTTTTTTGCTAATTTCTTCTTTTTCCAATTTTTTTTTGCTAATTCAGATTTTTTTTCTATTTTTTTTTTCTAATTTTTATTTTTTTTTTTGCTAATTCAGATTTTTTTTTTTTGCTAATTCAAATTTTTTTTTCCAATTTTTTTTTGCTAATTCAGATTTTTTTTTCTATTTTTTTTCTAATTTTTATTTTTTTTTGCTAATTCAGATTTTTTTTTTGTTTTTTTTTTGCTAATTCAGATTTTTTTGCTAATTCCGATTTTTTTTTTTGTTAATTTAGATTAATTTTTTTTTTTGTTAATTCAGATTTTTTTTTTTGCTAATTTTTTTTTTTTTTTTTGCTAATTCAAATTTTTTTTTCTAATTCTTTTTTTCCAATTTTTTTTTGCTAATTCAGATTTTTCTTCTATTTTTTTTCTCTAATTTTTTAGTTTTTTTTTTGCTAATTCAGATTTTTTTTTCTAATTTTTTTTTTTTTTTTGCTAATTCAATTTTTTTTTTTTTCTAATTCAGATTTTTTTTTGTTTTGCTGATTCAAATTTTTTTTTTTTTTTATTTTTTTCCAATTTTTTTTTTTTTTTGCTAATTCAGATTTTTTTTTCTATTTTTTTTTTGCTAATTCAGATTTTTTTGTCTATTTTTTTTCTAATTTTTTTTTGTTTTTTTTGCTAATTCAGATTTTTTTTTTTTGCTAATTCAAATTTTTTTTTCTAATTTTTTTTTTTTTTTTTTTTTGCTAATTCAAATTTTTTTTTTTTTGCTAAATCAGATTTTTTTTTCTATTTTTTTTTCTAATTTTTTTCCAATTTTTTTTTGCTAATTCAGATTTTTTTTCCAATTTTTTTTTTGCTAATTCAGATTTTTTTCTATTTTTTTTCTAATTTTTTTTTTTTTGCTAATTCAGATTTTTTTTTATAATTTTTTTTTTCCAATTTTTTTTTTGCTAATTCAGATTTTTTTTTCTATTTTTTTTTCTAATTTTTTTTTTTTTTTTTGCTAATTCAGTTTTTTTTTTTTTTTTTTTGCTAATTCTAATTTTTTTTTTCTAATTTTTTTTCCAATTTTTTTTTTTTTTGCTAATTCAGATTTTTTTTCTAATTTTTTTTTTTTGCTAATTTTTTTTTCCAATTTTTTTTTTTGCTAATTCAGATTTTTTTTCTATTTTTTTTTTTAATTTTTTTTTTTTTTGCTAATTCAGATTTTTTTTTTTTTTGCTAATTCTAATTTTTTTTTTTTGCTTATTCAGATTTTTTTTTTTCTAATTTTTTTTTTTTTGCTAATTCAAATTTTTTTTTCTAATTTTTTTTTCCAATTTTTTTTTTGCTAATTCAGATTTTTTTTCTATTTTTTTTTCTAATTTTTATTTTTTTTTTTTTGCTAATACAGATTTTTTTTTTTGCTAATTCAGATTTTTTTTTCTATTTTTTTTTCTAATTTTTATTTTTTTTTTGCTAATTCAGATTTTTTTTTTTGCTAATTCAAATTTTTTTTTCCAATTTTTTTTTGCTAATTCAGATTTTTTTTCTATTTTTTTTTCTAATTTTTATTTTTTTTTGCTAATTCAGATTTTCTTTTTGTTTTTTTTTTGCTAATTCAAATTTTTTTGCTAATTCCGATTTTTTTTTTTTTGTTAATTTAGATTAATTTTTTTTTTTTGTTAATTCAGATTTTTTTTTGCTAATTTTTTTTTTTTTTTTTTGCTAATTCAGATTTTTTTTTTCTAATTCAGATTTTTTTTTTTTTTGCTAATTCAGATTTTTTTTTTTTGCTAATTTTTATTTTTTTTTTTGCTAATTCAAATTTTTTTTTCTAATTTTTTTTTTTCCAATTTTTTTTTTTTTTTTTTTTGCTAATTCAGATTTTTCTTCTATTTTTTTTCTCTAATTTTTTAGTTTTTTCTTGCTAATTCAGATTTTTTTTTGCTATTCAGATTTTTTTTTTTTTTTTTGCTAATTCAAATTTTTTTTCCATTTTTTTTTTGCTAATTCAGATTTTTTTTCTAATTTTTATTTTTTTTTTGCTAATTCAGATTTTTTTTTTTTGCTAATTCAGATTTTTTTTTCTTTTTTTGCTAATTCAGATTTTTTTTCTAATTTTTTTTTTTTTGCTAATTCAAATTTTTTTTCTATTTTTTTTTTCTAATTTTTTTGTTTTGTTTTTCTTTTTTTTTTGCTAATTCAGATTTTTTTTTTTTGCTAATTCAGATTTTTTTTCTGCTAATTTTTTTTTCTAATTTTTTTTTTTTTTTGCTAATTCAGATTTTTTTCTAATTTTTTTTTTGTTTTTTTTTTTGCTAATTCAGATTTTTTTTCTAATATTTTTTTTGTTTTTTTTTTGCTAATTCGGATTTTTTTTTTTTTGCTAATTCAGATTTTTTTTCTATTTTTTTTTTTTGTTTTTTGCTAATTCAGATTTTTTTTTGTTTTTTGCTAATTCAGATTTTTTTTTTTTTGCTAATTCAGATTTTTTTTTTCCAATTTTTTTTTTGCTAATTCAGATTTTTTTTTTTGCTAATTTTTTTTTTCTAATTTTTTTTTGTTGTTTTGCTAATTCAGATTTTTTTTTTCTAATTTTTTTTTTTTTTTGCTAATTCAGATTTTTTTTTTTTTTTTTTTGCTAATTCAGATTTTTTTTTCTAATTTTTATTTTTTTTTTGCTAGTCCAAATTTTTTTTTTTTTTTTGCTAATTCAGATTTTTTTTTTTTTGCTAATTCAAATTTTTTTTTTTTTATTTTTTTTCCAATTTTTTATTTTTTTTTTTGCTAATTCAGATTTTTTTTTGCTAATTCAGATTTTTTTTTGCTAATTCAGATTTTTTTTTTGTTTTTTTTTTGCTAATTCAGATTTTTTTTTTTTTTTTTTTGCTAATTCAAATTTTTTTTTTCTAATTTTTTTTTACAATTTTTTTTTTTTTTTTTTTGCTAATTCAAATTTTTTTTTTTGCTATTCAGATTTTTTTTTTCTAATTTTTTTTTCCAATTTTTTTTTTTTGCTAATTCAGATTTTTTTTTTTTTTGCTATTCAGATTTTTTTTTCTAAGTTTTTTTTTTTTTTTTTTTTGCTAATTCAGATTTTTTTTTTTTTTTTTTTTGCTAATTCAAATTTTTTTTTTTTTTTTTTTGCTAATTCAGATTTCTTTTTGTTTTTTTTTTGCTAATTCAGATTTTTTTTTTTTTTTTGCTAATTCAAATTTTTTTTTTCTAATTTTTTTTCCAATTTTTTTTTTTTTTTTTGCTAATTCAGATTTTTTTTTTTTTGCTATTCAAATTTTTTTTTTCTAATTTTTATTTTTTTTTTTGCTAATTCAGATTTTTTTTTTTTTTGCTAATTCAAATTTTTTTTTCTAATTTTTGTTTTTCAATTTTTTTTTTACTAATTCAGATTTTTTTTTTTGCTATTTCAGATTTTTTTGTCTATTTTTTTTTCTAAATTTTATTTTTTTTTGCTAATTCAGATTTTTTTTTTTTTTGGTAATTCCGATTTTTTTTTTCGTTTTTTGCTAATTCAGATTTTTTTTTCTATCTTTTTTTTTTTTTTGTAATTCAGAATTTTTTTTTTTGCTAATTCAGATTTTTTTTTTCTAATTTTTTTTCCAATTTTTTTTTTTTTTTTGCTAATTCAGATTTTTTTTCTAATTTTTTTTTGTTTTTTTTTTTTTTGCTAATTCAGATTTTTTTTTGCTAATTCAGATTTTTTTTCTAATTTTTTTGCTAATTTTTTTTTGTTTTTTGCTAATTCAAAATTTATTTTTTTTCTAATTTTTTTTTTCCAAATTTTTTTTTTTGCTAATTCAGATTTTTTTTTGTTTTTTTTTTTTTGCTAATTCAGATTTTTTTTGCTAATTCAGATTTTTTTTTGCTAATTCAGATTTTTTTTTTAATTTTTTTTTCTTTTTTTGCTAATTCAAATTTTTTTTTCTAATTTTTTTTTTCTAATTTTTTTTTCCAATTTTTTTTTTTTTTTGCTAATTCAAATTTTTTTTTCTAATTTATTTTTTTTTTTTTGCTAATTCAAATTTTTTTTTCTAATTTTTTTTCCAATTTTTTTTTTGCTAATTCAGATTTTTTTTCTATTTTTTTTTTCTAATTTTTATTTTTTTTTTTTTTTTGCTAACTCAGATTTTTTTTTTTTTTTGCTAATTCAGTTTTTTTTTTTAATTTTTTTTTTTTTTTGCTAATTCAAAATTTATTTTTTTTTCTAATTTTTTTCCATTTTTTTTTGTTTTGCTAATTCAGATTTTTTTTTCTATTTTTTTTTCTAATTTTTATTTTTTTTTTGCTAATTCAGATTTTTTTTGCTAATTAATATAATATTTTTTTTTTTTGCTAATTAATATTTTTTTTTTTTTTTTTTTTTTTTTTTTTTTTTTTTTTTTTTTTTTTTTTTTTTTGCTAATTAATATAAATTTTTTTTTTTTGCTAATTAATATATATATATTTTTTTTTTTTTTTTTTTTTTTTTTTTTTTTTTTTTTTTGCTAATTAATATATTTTTGCTAATTCAATTTTTTTTTTGCTAATTCAGATTTTTTTGTCTATTTTTTTTCTAATTTTTTTTTGTTTTTTTTGCTAATTCAGATTTTTTTTTTTGCTAATTCAAATTTTTTTTTCTAATTTTTTTTTTTTTTTTTTTTTGCTAATTCAAATTTTTTTTTTTTTTTGCTAAATCAGATTTTTTTTTCTGTTTTTTTTTCTAATTTTTTTCCAATTTTTTTTTGCTAATTCAGATTTTTTTTCCAATTTTTTTTTTGCTAATTCAGATTTTTTTCTATTTTTTTTCTAATTTTTTTTTTTTTGCTAATTCAGATTTTTTTTTATAATTTTTTTTTCCAATTTTTTTTTGCTAATTCAGATTTTTTTTCTATTTTTTTTTCTAATTTTTTTTTTTTTTTTTGCTAATTCAGTTTTTTTTTTTTTTTTTTTGCTAATTCTAATTTTTTTTTTCTAATTTTTTTCCAATTTTTTTTTTTTTGCTAATTCAGATTTTTTTTTCTAATTTTTTTTTTTTGTTAATTTTTTTTTCCAATTTTTTTTTTTGCTAATTCAGTTTTTTTTTTTTTTTTTTTGCTAATTCCAATTTTTTTTTTCTAATTTTTTTTCCAATTTTTTTTTTTTTTTGCTAATTCAGATTTTTTTTCTAATTTTTTTTTTTTGCTAATTTTTTTTTCCAAATTTTTTTTTTGCTAATTCAGATTTTTTTTCTATTTTTTTTTTAATTTTTTTTTTTTTTTGCTAATTCAGATTTTTTTTTTTGCTAATTCTAATTTTTTTTTCCAATTTTTTTTTTTTGCTTATTCAGATTTTTTTTTTTTCTAATTTTTTTTTTTTTTGCTAATTCAAATTTTTTTTTCTAATTTTTTTTTCCAATTTTTTTTTTGCTAATTCAGATTTTTTTTCTATTTTTTTTTCTAATTTTTATTTTTTTTTTTTGCTAATACAGATTTTTTTTTTTTTATTTTTTTTTTTTGCTAATTCAGATTTTTTTTTGCTAATTTCTTCTTTTTCCAATTTTTTTTTGCTAATTCAGATTTTTTTTTTCAATTTTTTTTTCTAATTTTTATTTTTTTGTTGCTAATTCAGATTTTTTTTTTTTGCTAATTCAAATTTTTTTTCCAATTTTTTTTTGCTAATTCAGATTTTTTTTCTATTTTTTTTTCTAATTTTTATTTTTTTTTGCTAATTCAGATTTTCTTTTTGTTTTTTTTTTTGCTAATTCAAATTTTTTTGCTAATTCCGATTTTTTTTTTTTTGTTAATTTAGATTAATTTTTTTTTTTTGTTAATTCAGATTTTTTTTTTGCTAATTTTTTTTTTTTGCTAATTCAGATTTTTTTTTTCTAATTCAGATTTTTTTTTTTTTTGCTAATTCAGATTTTTTTTTTTTGCTAATTTTTTTTTTTTTTTTGCTAATTCAAATTTTTTTTTCTAATTTTTTTTTTCCAATTTTTTTTTTTTTTTTTTTTTGCTAATTCAGATTTTTCTTCTATTTTTTTTCTCTAATTTTTTAGTTTTTTCTTGCTAATTCAGATTTTTTTTTGCTATTCAGATTTTTTTTTTTTTTTTTGCTAATTCAAATTTTTTTTCCATTTTTTTGTTGCTAATTCAGATTTTTTTTTCTAATTTTTATTTTTTTTTGCTAATTCAGATTTTTTTTTTTTGCTAATTCAGATTTTTTTTTCTTTTTTTGCTAATTCAAATTTTTTTTCCTAATTTTTTTTTTTCTAATTTTTTTTCCATTTTTTTTTTTTTGCTAATTCAGATTTTTTTTCTAATTTTTTTTTTTTTGCTAATTCAAATTTTTTTTTCTAATTTTTTTGTTTTGTTTTTCTTTTTTTTTTGCTAATTCAGATTTTTTTTTTGCTAATTCAGATTTTTTTTCTGCTAATTTTTTTTTCTAATTTTTTTTTTTTTTTGCTAATTCAGATTTTTTTCTAATTTTTTTTTTGTTTTTTTTTTGCTAATTCAGATTTTTTTTCTAATATTTTTTTTGTTTTTTTTTTGCTAATTCGGATTTTTTTTTTTTGCTAATTCAGATTTTTTTTTCTATTTTTTTTTTTGTTTTTTGCTAATTCAGATTTTTTTTTGTTTTTTGCTAATTCAGATTTTTTTTTTTTTGCTAATTCAGATTTTTTTTTTCCAATTTTTTTTTGCTAATTCAGATTTTTTTTTTGCTAATTTTTTTTTTCTAATTTTTTTTTGTTGTTTTGCTAATTCAGATTTTTTTTTTCTAATTTTTTTTTTTTTTTGCTAATTCAGATTTTTTTTTTTTTTTTTTGCTAATTCAGATTTTTTTTTCTAATTTTTATTTTTTTTTTGCTAGTCCAAATTTTTTGCTAATTCAGATTTTTTTTTTTTTTGCTAATTCAAATTTTTTTTTTTTATTTTTTTTCCAATTTTTTATTTTTTTTTTGCTAATTCAGATTTTTTTTTGCTAATTCAGATTTTTTTTTGCTAATTCAGATTTTTTTTTTGTTTTTTTTTTGCTAATTCAGATTTTTTTTTTTTTTTTTTTGCTAATTCAAATTTTTTTTTTCTAATTTTTTTTTACAATTTTTTTTTTTTTTTTTTTGCTAATTCAAATTTTTTTTTTTGCTATTCAGATTTTTTTTTTCTAATTTTTTTTTCCAATTTTTTTTTTTTGCTAATTCAGATTTTTTTTTTTTTTGCTATTCAGATTTTTTTTTCTAAGTTTTTTTTTTTTTTTTTTTGCTAATTCAGATTTTTTTTTTTTTTTTTTTTGCTAATTCAAATTTTTTTTTTTTTTTTTTTGCTAATTCAGATTTCTTTTTGTTTTTTTTTGCTAATTCAGATTTTTTTTTTTTTTTTGCTAATTCAAATTTTTTTTTTCTAATTTTTTTTTCCAATTTTTTTTTTTTTTTTGCTAATTCAGATTTTTTTTTTTTTTGCTATTCAAATTTTTTTTTTCTAATTTTTATTTTTTTTTTGCTAATTCAGATTTTTTTTTTTTTTTTGCTAATTCAAATTTTTTTTTCTAATTTTTGTTTTTCAATTTTTTTTTTACTAATTCAGATTTTTTTTTTTGCTATTTCAGATTTTTTTGTCTATTTTTTTTTCTAAATTTTATTTTTTTTTGCTAATTCAGATTTTTTTTTTTTTTGCTAATTCCGATTTTTTTTTTCGTTTTTTGCTAATTCAGATTTTTTTTTCTATTTTTTTTTTTTTTTGTAATTCAGATTTTTTTTTTTTGCTAATTCAGATTTTTTTTTTCTAATTTTTTTTCCAATTTTTTTTTTTTTTTTTGCTAATTCAGATTTTTTTTCTAATTTTTTTTTGTTTTTTTTTTTTTTGCTAATTCCTAATTCAGATTTTTTTTTTCTAATTTTTTTTCCAATTTTTTTTTTTTTTTTTGCTAATTCAGATTTTTTTTCTAATTTTTTTTTGTTTTTTTTTTTTTTTTGCTAATTCAGATTTTTTTTTGCTAATTCAGATTTTTTTTTCTAATTTTTTTTTGTTTTTTGCTAATTCAAAATTTATTTTTTTTCTAATTTTTTTTTTCCAAATTTTCTTTTTTTGCTAATTCAAATTTTTTTTTCTAATTTTTTTTTTCTAATTTTTTTTTCCAATTTTTTTTTTTTTGCTAATTCAAATTTTTTTTTCTAATTTATTTTTTTTTTTTTGCTAATTCAAATTTTTTTTTCTAATTTTTTTTCCAATTTTTTTTTTGCTAATTCAGATTTTTTTTCTATTTTTTTTTTTTAATTTTTATTTTTTTTTTTTTTTTGCTAACTCAGATTTTTTTTTTTTTTTTGCTAATTCAGTTTTTTTTTTTAATTTTTTTTTTTTTTTGCTAATTCAAAATTTATTTTTTTTTCTAATTTTTTTCCATTTTTTTTTGTTTTGCTAATTCAGATTTTTTTTTCTATTTTTTATTCTAATTTTTATTTTTTTTTTGCTAATTCAGATTTTTTTTGCTAATTAATATAATATTTTTTTTTTTTGCTAATTAATATATATATATATATTTTTTTTTTTTTTTTTTTTTTTTTTTTTTTTTTTTTTTGCTAATTAATATATTTTTGCTAATTCAAATTTTTTTTTTCTAATTTTTTTTTCCAATTTTTTTTTTTGCTATTTCAGATTTTTTTTCTATTTTTTTTTCTAATTTTTATGCTAATTCAGATTTTTTTTCTAATTTTTTTTTTTTTTTTGCTAATTCAAATTTTTTTTTCTAATTTTTTTTTTTTTCAATTTTTTTTTTTTTTGCTAATTCAGATTTTTTTTTTTTTTGCTAATTCAGATTTTTTTTTTTTTTTTTTGCTAATTCAGATTTTTTTTTGCTTATTCAGATTTTTTTGTCTATTTTTTTTTCTAATTTTTTTTTTGTTTTTTTTTGCTAATTCAGATTTTTTTTTTTGCTAATTCAAATTTTTTTTTCCAATTTTTTTTTTTTTTTTTGCTAATTCAGATTTTTTTTTCCCTAATTTATTTTTTTTTTTTGCTAATTCAGATTTTTATTTTTTTTTGCTAATTCAGATTTTTTTTTTTTTTGCTAATTCAGATTTTTTTTTTTTTTGCTAATTCAGATTTTTTTTTGCTAATTCAGATTTTTTTTTGCTAATTCAGATTTTTTTTATTTTTTTTTTTGTTTTTTGCTAATTCAGATTTTTTTTTTTTTTTTTTTTTTTTTAATTCAGATTTTTTTTTTCTATTTTTTTTTTTCTAATTTTTTTGTTTTTTTTTTTTTTTTTTTGCTAATTCAGATTTTTTTTTTTTTTTTTGCTAATTCAGATTTTTTTTTCTAATTTTTTTTTTTTTTTTTTGCTAATTCAGATTTTTTTCTAATTTTTTTTTGTTTTTTTTTGCTAATTCAGATTTTTTTTCTAATTTTATTTTTTTTTTGCTAATTCGGATTTTTTTTTTTTTTGCTGATTCAGATTTTTTTTCTAATTTTTTTTTGTTTTTTGCTAATTCAGATTTTTTTTTTTTTTTTTGCTAATGCAGATTTTTTTTTTCTAATTTTTTTTTTTTTTTTTTTTTTTTTTTTTTTTTTTTTGCTAATTCAGATTTTTTTTTGTTTTTTGCTAATTCAGATTTTTTTTTTTGCTAATTCAGATTTTTTTTTTGCTAATTCAGATTTTTTTTTTCTAATTTTTTTTTTCTAATTTTTTTTTGCTAATTCAGATTTTTTGTTTTTTGCTAATTTTTTTTTTACTAATATTTTTTTTCTAATTTTTTTTTTGCTAATTCAGATTTTTTTTTCTAATTTTTTTGCTAATTCAGATTTTTTTTTTTTTGCTAATTCAGATTTTTTTTCTAATTTTTTTTTCCATTTTTTTTTGCTAATTCAGATTTTTTTTTTTTGCTAATTCAGATTTTTTTTTTCTAATTTTTATTTTTTTTTGCTAATTCAGATTTTTTTTTTGCTAATTCAGATTTTTTTTGTTTTTTGCTAATTCAGATTTTTTTTTTTGCTAATTCAGATTTTTTTTTTTTTGCTAATTCAGATTTTTTTTTTTGCTAATTTTTTTTTTCTAATTTTTTTTGCTAATTCAGATTTTTTGTTTTTTGCTATTTTTTTTTTCTAATGTTTTTTTTCTAATTTTTTTTTTTGCTAATTCAGATTTTTTTTTATAATTTTTTTGCTAATTCAGATTTTTTTTTTTTTGCTAATTCAGATTTTTTTTCTAATTTTTTTTCCATTTTTTTTTGCTAATTCAATTTTTTTTTTTTGCTAATTCAGATTTTTTTTTTCTAATTTTTATTTTTTTTTTGCTAATTCAGATTTTTTTTTTTGCTAATTCAGATTTTTTTCTAATTTTTTTTTCTTTTTTTGCTAATTCAAATTTTTTTTTCTAATTTTTTTTTTCAATTTTTTTTTTGCTAATTCAGATTTTTTTTCTAATTTTTTTTTTTTTTGCTAATTCAAATTTTTTTTTCTAATTTTTTTTCCAATTTTTTTTTTGCTAATTCAGATTTTTTTTCTATTTTTTTTTTCTAATTTTTATTTTTGTTTTTTGCTAATTCAGATTTTTTTTTTTGCTAATTCAGATTTTTTTTTGCTATTCAGATTTTTTTTTTTTTTGCTAATTCAAATTTTTTTTTCTAATTTTTTTTTCCAATTTTTTTTTTGCTATTTCAGATTTTTTTTTTATTTTTTTTTTCTAATTTTTATGCTAATTCAGATTTTTTTTCTAATTTTTTTTTTCTTTTTTTGCTAATTCAAATTTTTTTTTCTCCAATCAATTTTTTTTTGCTAATTCAAATTTTTGTTTTCTATTTTTTTTTTTGTGCTAATTCAAATTTTTTTTTCTAATTTTTTTTCCAATTTTTTTTTGCTAATTCAGATTTTTTTTTCTATTTTTTTTTTTTTTTTTTTTTGCTAATTCAGATTTTTTTTTTTTTTTGCTAATTCAAATTTTTTTTCCAATTTTTTTTTTTTTTGCTAATTCAGATTTTTTTTCCCTAATTTATTTTTTTTTTGCTAATTCAGATTTTTTTTTTTTTCTAATTCAGATTTTTTTTTTTTTTTGCTAATTCAGATTTTTTTTTCTAATTTTTTTTTTGTTTTTTTTTTTGCTAATTCAAATTTTTTTTTTCTAATTTTTTTTTCTAATTTTTTTTTTTTTTTTTGCTAATTCAGATTTTTTTTTTTTTTTGCTAATTCAGATTTTTTTTTCTAATGTTTTTTTTTTTTTTGCTAATTCAAATTTTTTTTTCTAATTTTTTTTTCCAATTTTTTTTTTGCTAATTCAGATTTTTTTTTCCAATTTTTTTTTTTTTTTGCTAATTCAGATTTTTTTTTTTTGCTAATTCAAATTTTTTTTTTCCAATTTTTTTTTTTTTGCTAATTCAGATTTTTTTTGCTAATTCAGATTTTTTTTTGCTAATTCAGATTTTTTTTTTTTTTTTTTTTTTAATTTTTTTTTCTTTTTTTGCTAATTCAAATTTTTTTTTTTTAATTTTTTTTTTTCTAATTTTTTTTCCAATTTTTTTTTTGCTAATTCAGATTTTTTTTTCTAATTTTTTTTTTTTTTTGCTAATTCAAATTTTTTTTTCTAATTTTTTTTTCCAATTTTTTTTTTGCTAATTCAGATTTTTTTTCTATTTTTTTTTTTTTTTTTTTTTTGCTAATTCAGATTTTTTTTTTTTTTTTGCTAATTCAGATTTTTTTTTTCTAATTTTTTTTTTTTTTTGCTAATTCAAAATTTATTTTTTTTCTAATTTTTTTTCCATTTTTTTTTTTTTTGCTAATTCAGATTTTTTTTCTATTTTTTTTTTCTAATTTTTATTTTTTTTTTGCTAATTCAGATTTTTTTTTGCTATTCAGATTTTTTTGCTAATTCAATTTTTTTTTTCAAATTTTGTTTTCCAATTTTTTTTTGCTATTTCAGATTTTTTTTCTATTATTTTTTTTTTATATTTTTTATCCTAATTCAGATTTTTTTTTTCTAATTTTTTTTTTCTTTTTTTGCTAATTCAAATTTTTTTTTCTCCAATCAATTTTTTTTTTTTGCTAATTCAAATTTTTTTTTTTCTATTTTTTTTTTTTTGCTAATTAAAATTTTTTTTTTCTAATTTTTTTTCCAATTTTTTTTTGCTAATTCAGATTTTTTTTTCTATTTTTTTTCTTCTAATTTTTTTTTTTTTTTGCTAATTCAGATTTTTTTTTTTTTGCTAATTCAGATTTTTTTTTTCTAATTTTCATTTTTTTTTTGCTAATTCAGATTTTTTTTGTTTTTTGCTAATTCAGATTTTTTTTTTTGCTAATTCAGATTTTTTTTTTTTTGCTAATTCAGATTTTTTTTTTTGCAAATTTTTTTTTTTCTAATTTTTTTTGCTAATTCAGATTTTTTGTTTTTTGCTATTTTTTTTTTCTAATGTTTTTTTTCTAATTTTTTTTTTTGCTAATTCAGATTTTTTTTTATAATTTTTTTGCTAATTCAGATTTTTTTTTTTTGCTAATTCAGATTTTTTTTCTAATTTTTTTTTCCATTTTTTTTTGCTAATTCAATTTTTTTTTTTTGCTAATTCAGATTTTTTTTTTCTAATTTTTATTTTTTTTTTGCTAATTCAGATTTTTTTTTTTGCTAATTCAGATTTTTTTCTAATTTTTTTTTCTTTTTTTGCTAATTCAAATTTTTTTTTCTAATTTTTTTTTTCAATTTTTTTTTTTGCTAATTCAGATTTTTTTTCTAATTTTTTTTTTTTTTTGCTAATTCAAATTTTTTTTTCTAATTTTTTTTCCAATTTTTTTTTTGCTAATTCAGATTTTTTTTCTATTTTTTTTTTCTAATTTTTATTTTTGTTTTTTGCTAATTCAGATTTTTTTTTTTGCTAATTCAGATTTTTTTTTGCTATTCAGATTTTTTTTTTTTTGCTAATTCAAATTTTTTTTTCTAATTTTTTTTTCCAATTTTTTTTTTGCTATTTCAGATTTTTTTTTTATTTTTTTTTTCTAATTTTTATGCTAATTCAGATTTTTTTTCTAATTTTTTTTTTCTTTTTTTGCTAATTCAAATTTTTTTTTTCTCCAATCAATTTTTTTTTGCTAATTCAAATTTTTGTTTTCTATTTTTTTTTTTGTGCTAATTCAAATTTTTTTTTCTAATTTTTTTTCCAATTTTTTTTTGCTAATTCAGATTTTTTTTTCTATTTTTTTTTTTTTTTTTTTTGCTAATTCAGATTTTTTTTTTTTTTTGCTAATTCAGATTTTTTTTTAAATTTTTTTTTTTTTGCTAATTCAGATTTTTTTTTTTTTTTTTTTGCTAATTCAGATTTTTTTGTTGCTTATTCAGATTTTTTGTCTATTTTTTTTTCTAATTTTTTTTTTTGTTTTTTTTTGCTAATTCAGATTTTTTTTTTGCTAATTCAAATTTTTTTTCCAATTTTTTTTTTTTTTTGCTAATTCAGATTTTTTTTCCCTAATTTATTTTTTTTTTGCTAATTCAGATTTTTTTTTTTTTCTAATTCAGATTTTTTTTTTTTTTTGCTAATTCAGATTTTTTTTTCTAATTTTTTTTTTGTTTTTTTTTTTGCTAATTCAAATTTTTTTTTTCTAATTTTTTTTTCTAATTTTTTTTTTTTTTGCTAATTCAGATTTTTTTTTTTTTTTGCTAATTCAGATTTTTTTTTCTAATTTTTTTTTTTTTTTTGCTAATTCAAATTTTTTTTTCTAATTTTTTTTTCCAATTTTTTTTTTGCTAATTCAGATTTTTTTTTCCAATTTTTTTTTTTTTTTTGCTAATTCAGATTTTTTTTTTTTGCTAATTCAAATTTTTTTTTTCCAATTTTTTTTTTTTTGCTAATTCAGATTTTTTTTGCTAATTCAGATTTTTTTTTGCTAATTCAGATTTTTTTTTTTTTTTTTTTTTTAATTTTTTTTTCTTTTTTTGCTAATTCAAATTTTTTTTTTCTAATTTTTTTTTTTCTAATTTTTTTTCCAATTTTTTTTTTGCTAATTCAGATTTTTTTTTCTAATTTTTTTTTTTTTTTGCTAATTCAAATTTTTTTTTCTAATTTTTTTTTCCAATTTTTTTTTTGCTAATTCAGATTTTTTTTTCTATTTTTTTTTTCTATTTTTTTTTTTTTTTTTTTTTGCTAATTCAGATTTTTTTTTTTTTTTTTGCTAATTCAGATTTTTTTTTTCTAATTTTTTTTTTTTTTTGCTAATTCAAAATTTATTTTTTTTCTAATTTTTTTTCCATTTTTTTTTTTTGCTAATTCAGATTTTTTTTTCTATTTTTTTTTCTAATTTTTATTTTTTTTTTGCTAATTCAGATTTTTTTTTGCTATTCAGATTTTTTTGCTAATTCAATTTTTTTTTTTCAAATTTTGTTTTCCAATTTTTTTTTGCTATTTCAGATTTTTTTTCTATTATTTTTTTTTTTATATTTTTTATCCTAATTCAGATTTTTTTTTTCTAATTTTTTTTTTCTTTTTTTGCTAATTCAAATTTTTTTTTCTCCAATCAATTTTTTTTTTTGCTAATTCAAATTTTTTTTTTCTATTTTTTTTTTTTTGCTAATTAAAATTTTTTTTTTCTAATTTTTTTTCCAATTTTTTTTTTGCTAATTCAGATTTTTTTTTCTATTTTTTTTTCTTCTAATTTTTTTTTTTTTTTTGCTAATTCAGATTTTTTTTTTTTTGCTAATTCAGATTTTTTTTTTCTAATTTTTTTTTTTTTTGCTAATTCAAATTTTTTTATTTTTTTTTTTTTTTGCTAATTCAGATTTTTTTTCCCCTAATTTATTTTTTTTTTGCTAATTCAGATTTTTTTTTTCTAATTTTTTTTTTGTTTTTTTTTGCTAATTCAGATTTTTTTTTTCTAATTTTTTTTTTCTTTTTTTGCTAATTCAAATTTTTTTTTTCTTTTTTTGCTAATTCAAATTTTTTTTTTCTCCAATCAATTTTTTTTGCTAATTCAAATTTTTGTTTTCTATTTTTTTTTTTGTGCTAATTCAAATTTTTTTTTCTAATTTTTTTTCCAATTTTTTTTTTGCTAATTCAGATTTTTTTTCTATTTTTTTTTTTTTTTTTTTTGCTAATTCAGATTTTTTTTTTTTTTTGCTAATTCAGATTTTTTTTTTAATTTTTTTTTTTTGCTAATTCAGTTTTTTTTTTTAATTTTTTTTTTTTTTTGCTAATTCAAAATTTATTTTTTTTTCTAATTCTTTTCCATTTTTTTTTGTTTTGCTAATTCAGATTTTTTTTTCTATTTTTTTTTCTAATTTTTATTTTTTTTTTGCTAATTCAGATTTTTTTTGCTAATTAATATAATATTTTTTTTTTTTGCTAATTAATATATATATATATATATTTTTTTTTTTTTTTTTTTGCTAATTAATATATTTTTTTTTTGCTAATTGATATATTTTTTTTTTTTGCTAATTAATATTTTTTTTTTTTTTTTTTTTTTTTTTTTTTTTTTTTTTTTTTTTTTTTTTTTTTTTGCTAATTAATATAAATATTTTTTTTTTTTTTTTTTTTTTTTGCTAATTAATATATATATATATATATATTTTTTTTTTTTTTTTTTTTTTTTTTTTTTTTTTTTTTTTTTTTTGCTAATTAATATATTTTTGCTAATTCAAATTTTTTTTTTCTAATTTTTTTTTCCAATTTTTTTTTTTTGCTATTTCAGATTTTTTTTCTATTTTTTTTTCTAATTTTTATGCTAATTCAGATTTTTTTTCTAATTTTTTTTTTTTTTTTTTTTTTTTGCTAATTCAAATTTTTTTTTCTAATTTTTTTTTTTTTCAATTTTTTTTTTTTTTGCTAATTCAGATTTTTTTTTTTTTGCTAATTCAGATTTTTTTTTTTGCTAATTCAGATTTTTTTTTGCTTATTCAGATTTTTTTGTCTATTTTTTTTTCTAATTTTTTTTTGTTTTTTTTTGCTAATTCAGATTTTTTTTTTTGCTAATTCAAATTTTTTTTTCCAATTTTTTTTTTTTTTTTTTGCTAATTCAGATTTTTTTTTCCCTAATTTATTTTTTTTTTTGCTAATTCAGATTTTTATTTTTTTTTGCTAATTCAGATTTTTTTTTTTTTGCTAATTCAGATTTTTTTTCTAATTTTTTTTTTGTTTTTTTTTTGCTAATTCAGATTTTTTTTTGCTAATTCAGATTTTTTTTATAATTTTTTTTTTGTTTTTTGCTAATTCAGATTTTTTTTTTTTTTTTTTTTTTTTTTTTAATTCAGATTTTTTTTGTCTATTTTTTTTTTTCTAATTTTTTTTTTTTATTTTTTTTTTTTTTGCTAATTCAGATTTTTTTTTTTTTTTTTGCTAATTCAGATTTTTTTTTCTAATTTTTTTTTTTTTTTTTGCTAATTCAGATTTTTTTCTAATTTTTTTTTGTTTTTTTTTGCTAATTCAGATTTTTTTTCTAATTTTATTTTTTTTTTGCTAATTCGGATTTTTTTTTTTTTTTGCTGATTCAGATTTTTTTTCTAATTTTTTTTTGTTTTTTGCTAATTCAGATTTTTTTTTTTTTTTTGCTAATGCAGATTTTTTTTTTCTAATTTTTTTTTTTTTTTTTTTTTTTTTCTAATTTTTTTTTGCTAATTCAGATTTTTTGTTTTTTGCTAATTTTTTTTTTCTAATATTTTTTTTCTAATTTTTTTTTGCTAATTCAGATTTTTTTTCTAATTTTTTTGCTAATTCAGATTTTTTTTTTTTTTGCTAATTCAGATTTTTTTTCTAATTTTTTTTTCCATTTTTTTTTGCTAATTCAGATTTTTTTTTTTTGCTAATTCAGATTTTTTTTTTCTAATTTTTATTTTTTTTTGCTAATTCAGATTTTTTTTTTGCTAATTCAGATTTTTTTTGTTTTTTGCTAATTCAGATTTTTTTTTTTGCTAATTCAGATTTTTTTTTTTTTTGCTAATTCAGATTTTTTTTTTTGCTAATTTTTTTTTTCTAATTTTTTTTGCTAATTCAGATTTTTTGTTTTTTGCTATTTTTTTTTTCTAATGTTTTTTTTCTAATTTTTTTTTTGCTAATTCAGATTTTTTTTTATAATTTTTTTGCTAATTCAGATTTTTTTTTTTTGCTAATTCAGATTTTTTTTCTAATTTTTTTTTCCATTTTTTTTTGCTAATTCAATTTTTTTTTTTTTGCTAATTCAGATTTTTTTTTTCTAATTTTTATTTTTTTTTTGCTAATTCAGATTTTTTTTTTTGCTAATTCAGATTTTTTTCTAATTTTTTTTTCTTTTTTTGCTAATTCAAATTTTTTTTTCTAATTTTTTTTTTTCAATTTTTTTTTTGCTAATTCAGATTTTTTTTCTAATTTTTTTTTTTTTGCTAATTCAAATTTTTTTTTCTAATTTTTTTTCCAATTTTTTTTTTGCTAATTCAGATTTTTTTTCTATTTTTTTTTTCTAATTTTTATTTTTGTTTTTTGCAAATTCAGATTTTTTTTTTTGCTAATTCAGATTTTTTTTTCTAATTTTTTTTTTTTTTGCTAATTCAAAATTTATTTTTTTTCTAATTTTTTTTCCATTTTTTTTTTGCTATTTCAGACTTTTTTTTCTATTTTTTTTCTAATTTTTATTTTTTTTTTTGCTAATTCAGATTTTTTTTGCTATTCAGATTTTTTTTTTTTTGCTAATTCAAATTTTTTTTTCTAATTTTTTTTTCCAATTTTTTTTTTGCTATTTCAGATTTTTTTTTATATTTTTTTTTTCCAATTTTTATGCTAATTCAGATTTTTTTTCTAATTTTTTTTTTTCTTTTTTTGCTAATTCAAATTTTTTTTTCTCCAATCAATTTTTTTTTGCTAATTCAAATTTTTGTTTTCTATTTTTTTTTTGTGCTAATTCAAATTTTTTTTTCTAATTTTTTTTCCAATTTTTTTTTGCTAATTCAGATTTTTTTTTCTATTTTTTTTTTTTTTTTTTTTTGCTAATTCAGATTTTTTTTTTTTTTTGCTAATTCAGATTTTTTTTTTAATTTTTTTTTTTTGCTAATTCAGATTTTTTTTTTTTTTTTTTTGTTAATTCAGATTTTTTTGTTGCTTATTCAGATTTTTTGTCTATTTTTTTTTCTAATTTTTTTTTTGTTTTTTTTTGCTAATTCAGATTTTTTTTTTTTGCTAATTCAAATTTTTTTTCCAATTTTTTTTTTTTTTTGCTAATTCAGATTTTTTTTCCCTAATTTATTTTTTTTTTGCTAATTCAGATTTTTTTTTTTTTTTCTAATTCAGATTTTTTTTTTTTTTTGCTAATTCAGATTTTTTTTTCTAATTTTTTTTTTGTTTTTTTTTTGCTAATTCAAATTTTTTTTTTCTAATTTTTTTTTCTAATTTTTTTTTTTTTTTGCTAATTCAGATTTTTTTTTTTTTTTGCTAATTCAGATTTTTTTTTCTAATTTTTTTTTTTTTTTGCTAATTCAAATTTTTTTTTCTAATTTTTTTTTCCAATTTTTTTTTTTGCTAATTCAGATTTTTTTTTCCAATTTTTTTTTTTTTTTTGCTAATTCAGATTTTTTTTTTTTTGCTAATTCAAATTTTTTTTTTCCAATTTTTTTTTTTTTGCTAATTCAGATTTTTTTTGCTAATTCAGATTTTTTTTTGCTAATTCAGATTTTTTTTTTTTTTTTTTTTTAATTTTTTTTTCTTTTTTTGCTAATTCAAATTTTTTTTTTCTAATTTTTTTTTTTCTAATTTTTTTTCCAATTTTTTTTTTGCTAATTCAGATTTTTTTTTCTAATTTTTTTTTTTTTTTGCTAATTCAAATTTTTTTTTCTAATTTTTTTTTCCAATTTTTTTTTTTGCTAATTCAGATTTTTTTTTCTATTTTTTTTTCTATTTTTTTTTTTTTTTTTTTTGCTAATTCAGATTTTTTATTTTTTTTTGCTAATTCAGATTTTTTTTTTCTAATTTTTTTTTTTTTTTTGCTAATTCAAAATTTATTTTTTTTCTAATTTTTTTTCCATTTTTTTTTTTTGCTAATTCAGATTTTTTTTTCTATTTTTTTTTTCTAATTTTTATTTTTTTTTTGCTAATTCAGATTTTTTTTTGCTATTCAGATTTTTTTGCTAATTCAATTTTTTTTTTTCAAATTTTGTTTTCCAATTTTTTTTTGCTATTTCAGATTTTTTTTTCTATTATTTTTTTTTTTATATTTTTTATCCTAATTCAGATTTTTTTTTTTCTTTTTTTGCTAATTCAAATTTTTTTTTCTCCAATCAATTTTTTTTTTTTGCTAATTCAAATTTTTTTTTTCTATTTTTTTTTTTTTGCTAATTAAAATTTTTTTTTTCTAATTTTTTTTCCAATTTTTTTTTGCTAATTCAGATTTTTTTTTCTATTTTTTTTCTTCTAATTTTTTTTTTTTTTTTGCTAATTCAGATTTTTTTTTTTTTGCTAATTCAGATTTTTTTTTTCTAATTTTTTTTTTTTTTTTGCTAATTCAAATTTTTTTATTTTTTTTTTTTTTTGCTAATTCAGATTTTTTTTCTATTTTTTTTTTTTTGTTTTTTGCTAATTCAGATTTTTTTTTTCTAATTTTTTTTTTTCTTTTTTTGCTAATTCAAATTTTTTTTTGCTAATTCAAATTTTTGTTTTCTATTTTTTTTTTGTGCTAATTCAAATTTTTTTTTCTAATTTTTTTTCCAATTTTTTTTTTGCTAATTCAGATTTTTTTTTCTATTTTTTTTTTTTTTTTTTTTTTGCTAATTCAGATTTTTTTTTTTTTTTTGCTAATTCAGATTTTTTTTTTAATTTTTTTTTTTTTTGCTAATTCAGTTTTTTTTTTTAATTTTTTTTTTTTTTTTCTAATTCAAAATTTATTTTTTTTTCTAATTTTTTTCCATTTTTTTTTGTTTTGCTAATTCAGATTTTTTTTTGCTAATTAATATAATATTTTTTTTTTTTGCTAATTAATATATATATATATTTTTTTTTTTTTTTTTTTTTTGCTAATTAATATAAATATTTTTTTTTTTTTTTTTTTTTTTTTGCTAATTATATATATATATATATTTTTTTTTTTTTTTTTTTTTTTTTTTTTTTTTTTTTTTTTTTTTTTTTTTTTGCTAATTAATATAAATATTTTTTTTTTTTTTTTTTTTTTTGCTAATTAATATATATATATATATATTTTTTTTTTTTTTTTTTTTTTTTTTTTTTTTTTTTTTTTTTTTTTTTTTGCTAATTAACATAAATATTTTTTTTTTTTTTTTTTTTTTTTGCTAATTAATATATATATATATATATATATTTTTTTTTTTTTTTTTTTTTTTTTTTTTTTTTGCTAATTAATATATTTTTGCTAATTCAAATTTTTTTTTTCTAATTTTTTTTTCCAATTTTTTTTTTTGCTATTTCAGATTTTTTTTCTATTTTTTTTTCTAATTTTTATGCTAATTCAGATTTTTTTTCTAATTTTTTTTTTTTTTTTTTTTTTTTTTGCTAATTCAAATTTTTTTTTCTAATTTTTTTTTTTTCAATTTTTTTTTTTTTTGCTAATTCAGATTTTGTTTTTTTTGCTAATTCAGATTTTTTTTTTTTTTTTTTTTTTGCTAATTCAGATTTTTTTTTGCTTATTCAGATTTTTTTGTCTATTTTTTTTTCTAATTTTTTTTTGTTTTTTTTTGCTAATTCAGATTTTTTTTTTTGCTAATTCAAATTTTTTTTTCCAATTTTTTTTTTTTTTTTTTTGCTAATTCAGATTTTTTTTTCCCTAATTTATTTTTTTTTTTGCTAATTCAGATTTTTATTTTTTTTTTGCTAATTCAGATTTTTTTTTTTTTGCTAATTCAGATTTTTTTTCTAATTTTTTTTTTGTTTTTTTTTTTGCTAATTCAGATTTTTTTTTGCTAATTCAGATTTTTTTTATAATTTTTTTTTTGTTTTTTGCTAATTCAGATTTTTTTTTTTTTTTTTTTTTTTTTTTTAATTCAGATTTTTTTTTCTATTTTTTTTTTCTAATTTTTTTGTTTTTTTTTTTTTTTTTTTGCTAATTCAGATTTTTTTTTTTTTTTTTGCTAATTCAGATTTTTTTTTCTAATTTTTTTTTTTTTTTTTGCTAATTCAGATTTTTTTCTAATTTTTTTTTGTTTTTTTTTGCTAATTCAGATTTTTTTTCTAATTTTATTTTTTTTTTGCTAATTCGGATTTTTTTTTTTTTTGCTGATTCAGATTTTTTTTCTAATTTTTTTTTGTTTTTTGCTAATTCAGATTTTTTTTTTTTTTTGCTAATGCAGATTTTTTTTTTCTAATTTTTTTTTTTTTTTTTTTTTTTTTTTTTTTTTTTTTTGCTAATTCAGATTTTTTTTTGTTTTTTGCTAATTCAGATTTTTTTTTTGCTAATTCAGATTTTTTTTTTGCTAATTCAGATTTTTTTTTTTCTAATTTTTTTTTTCTAATTTTTTTTTGCTAATTCAGATTTTTTGTTTTTTGCTAATTTTTTTTTTCTAATATTTTTTTTCTAATTTTTTTTTGCTAATTCAGATTTTTTTTTCTAATTTTTTTGCTAATTCAGATTTTTTTTTTTTTTTGCTAATTCAGATTTTTTTTTTGCTAATTCAGATTTTTTTTGTTTTTTGCTAATTCAGATTTTTTTTTTTGCTAATTCAGATTTTTTTTTTTTGCTAATTCAGATTTTTTTTTTGCTAATTTTTTTTTTCTAATTTTTTTTGCTAATTCAGATGTTTTGTTTTTTGCTATTTTTTTTTCTAATGTTTTTTTTCTAATTTTTTTTTTGCTAATTCAGATTTTTTTTTATAATTTTTTTGCTAATTCAGATTTTTTTTTTTTTGCTAATTCAGATTTTTTTTCTAATTTTTTTTTCCATTTTTTTTTGCTAATTCAATTTTTTTTTTTTGCTAATTCAGATTTTTTGTTTTTTGCTAATTTTTTTTTTCTAATATTTTTTTTCTAATTTTTTTTTTGCTAATTCAGATTTTTTTTTCTAATTTTTTTGCTAATTCAGATTTTTTTTTTTTTTTGCTAATTCAGATTTTTTTTTTGCTAATTCAGATTTTTTTTGTTTTTTGCTAATTCAGATTTTTTTTTTTGCTAATTCAGATTTTTTTTTTTTGCTAATTCAGATTTTTTTTTTGCTAATTTTTTTTTTCTAATTTTTTTTGCTAATTCAGATGTTTTGTTTTTTGCTATTTTTTTTTCTAATGTTTTTTTTCCAATTTTTTTTTTGCTATTTCAGATTTTTTTTTATATTTTTTTTTTCCAATTTTTATGCTAATTCAGATTTTTTTTCTAATTTTTTTTTTCTTTTTTTGCTAATTCAAATTTTTTTTTCTCCAATCAATTTTTTTTTGCTAATTCAAATTTTTGTTTTCTATTTTTTTTTTGTGCTAATTCAAATTTTTTTTTCTAATTTTTTTTCCAATTTTTTTTTGCTAATTCAGATTTTTTTTTCTATTTTTTTTTTTTTTTTTTTTGCTAATTCAGATTTTTTTTTTTTTTTGCTAATTCAGATTTTTTTTTTAATTTTTTTTTTTTTGCTAATTCAGATTTTTTTTTTTTTTTTTTTGTTAATTCAGATTTTTTTGTTGCTTATTCAGATTTTTTGTCTATTTTTTTTTCTAATTTTTTTTTTGTTTTTTTTTGCTAATTCAGATTTTTTTTTTTTGCTAATTCAAATTTTTTTTCCAATTTTTTTTTTTTTTTGCTAATTCAGATTTTTTTTCCCTAATTTATTTTTTTTTTGCTAATTCAGATTTTTTTTTTTTTTTCTAATTCAGATTTTTTTTTTTTTTGCTAATTCAGATTTTTTTTTCTAATTTTTTTTTTGTTTTTTTTTTGCTAATTCAAATTTTTTTTTCTAATTTTTTTTTCTAATTTTTTTTTTTTTTTGCTAATTCAGATTTTTTTTTTTTTTTGCTAATTCAGATTTTTTTTTCTAATTTTTTTTTTTTTTTGCTAATTCAAATTTTTTTTTCTAATTTTTTTTTCCAATTTTTTTTTTTGCTAATTCAGATTTTTTTTTCCAATTTTTTTTTTTTTTTTTGCTAATTCAGATTTTTTTTTTTTTGCTAATTCAAATTTTTTTTTTCCAATTTTTTTTTTTTTGCTAATTCAGATTTTTTTTGCTAATTCAGATTTTTTTTTGCTAATTCAGATTTTTTTTTTTTTTTTTTTTAATTTTTTTTTCTTTTTTTGCTAATTCAAATTTTTTTTTTCTAATTTTTTTTTTTCTAATTTTTTTTCCAATTTTTTTTTTTGCTAATTCAGATTTTTTTTTCTAATTTTTTTTTTTTTTTGCTAATTCAAATTTTTTTTTCTAATTTTTTTTTCCAATTTTTTTTTTTGCTAATTCAGATTTTTTTTTCTATTTTTTTTTCTATTTTTTTTTTTTTTTTTTTTGCTAATTCAGATTTTTTATTTTTTTTTGCTAATTCAGATTTTTTTTTTCTAATTTTTTTTTTTTTTTGCTAATTCAAAATTTATTTTTTTTCTAATTTTTTTTCCATTTTTTTTTTTTGCTAATTCAGATTTTTTTTTCTATTTTTTTTTTCTAATTTTTATTTTTTTTTTGCTAATTCAGATTTTTTTTTGCTATTCAGATTTTTTTGCTAATTCAATTTTTTTTTTTCAAATTTTGTTTTCCAATTTTTTTTTGCTATTTCAGATTTTTTTTCTATTATTTTTTTTTTTATATTTTTTATCCTAATTCAGATTTTTTTTTTTCTTTTTTTGCTAATTCAAATTTTTTTTTCTCCAATCAATTTTTTTTTTCTATTTTTTTTTTTTTGCTAATTAAAATTTTTTTTTTCTAATTTTTTTTCCAATTTTTTTTTGCTAATTCAGATTTTTTTTTCTATTTTTTTTCTTCTAATTTTTTTTTTTTTTTTGCTAATTCAGATTTTTTTTTTTTTGCTAATTCAGATTTTTTTTTTCTAATTTTTTTTTTTTTTTGCTAATTCAAATTTTTTTATTTTTTTTTTTTTTTGCTAATTCAGATTTTTTTTCTATTTTTTTTTTTTGTTTTTTGCTAATTCAGATTTTTTTTTTCTAATTTTTTTTTTTCTTTTTTTGCTAATTCAAATTTTTTTTTGCTAATTCAAATTTTTGTTTTCTATTTTTTTTTTGTGCTAATTCAAATTTTTTTTTCTAATTTTTTTTCCAATTTTTTTTTTGCTAATTCAGATTTTTTTTTCTATTTTTTTTTTTTTTTTTTTTTTGCTAATTCAGATTTTTTTTTTTTTTTGCTAATTCAGATTTTTTTTTTAATTTTTTTTTTTTTTGCTAATTCAGTTTTTTTTTTTAATTTTTTTTTTTTTTTTCTAATTCAAAATTTATTTTTTTTTCTAATTTTTTTCCATTTTTTTTTGTTTTGCTAATTCAGATTTTTTTTTGCTAATTAATATAATATTTTTTTTTTTTGCTAATTAATATATATATATATTTTTTTTTTTTTTTTTTTTTTTTTTTTTTTTTTTTTTTTTTGCTAATTAATATAAATATTTTTTTTTTTTTTTTTTTTTTTTTTTTTTTGCTAATTAATATATATATATATATATTTTTTTTTTTTTTTTTTTTTTTTTTTTTTTTTTTTTTTTTTTTGCTAATTAATATAAATATTTTTTTTTTTTTTTTTTTTTTTTGCTAATTAATATATATATATATATATTTTTTTTTTTTTTTTTTTTTTTTTTTTTTTTTTTTTTTTTTTTTTTTTGCTAATTAACATAAATATTTTTTTTTTTTTTTTTTTTTTTTGCTAATTAATATATATATATATATATATATTTTTTTTTTTTTTTTTTTTTTTTTTTTTTTTGCTAATTAATATATTTTTGCTAATTCAAATTTTTTTTTTCTAATTTTTTTTTCCAATTTTTTTTTTTGCTATTTCAGATTTTTTTTCTATTTTTTTTTCTAATTTTTATGCTAATTCAGATTTTTTTTCTAATTTTTTTTTTTTTTTTTTTTTTTTTTGCTAATTCAAATTTTTTTTTCTAATTTTTTTTTTTTCAATTTTTTTTTTTTTTGCTAATTCAGATTTTGTTTTTTTTGCTAATTCAGATTTTTTTTTTTTTTTTTTTTTTTGCTAATTCAGATTTTTTTTTGCTTATTCAGATTTTTTTGTCTATTTTTTTTTCTAATTTTTTTTTGTTTTTTTTTGCTAATTCAGATTTTTTTTTTTGCTAATTCAAATTTTTTTTTCCAATTTTTTTTTTTTTTTTTTGCTAATTCAGATTTTTTTTTCCCTAATTTATTTTTTTTTTTGCTAATTCAGATTTTTATTTTTTTTTGCTAATTCAGATTTTTTTTTTTTTTGCTAATTCAGATTTTTTTTCTAATTTTTTTTTTGTTTTTTTTTTTGCTAATTCAGATTTTTTTTTGCTAATTCAGATTTTTTTTATAATTTTTTTTTTGTTTTTTGCTAATTCAGATTTTTTTTTTTTTTTTTTTTTTTTTTAATTCAGATTTTTTTTTTCTATTTTTTTTTTCTAATTTTTTTGTTTTTTTTTTTTTTTTTTTGCTAATTCAGATTTTTTTTTTTTTTTTTGCTAATTCAGATTTTTTTTTCTAATTTTTTTTTTTTTTTTGCTAATTCAGATTTTTTTCTAATTTTTTTTTGTTTTTTTTTGCTAATTCAGATTTTTTTTCTAATTTTATTTTTTTTTTGCTAATTCGGATTTTTTTTTTTTTTGCTGATTCAGATTTTTTTTCTAATTTTTTTTTGTTTTTTGCTAATTCAGATTTTTTTTTTTTTTTGCTAATGCAGATTTTTTTTTTCTAATTTTTTTTTTTTTTTTTTTTTTTTTTTTTTTTTTTTTGCTAATTCAGATTTTTTTTTGTTTTTTGCTAATTCAGATTTTTTTTTTGCTAATTCAGATTTTTTTTTTGCTAATTCAGATTTTTTTTTTTCTAATTTTTTTTTTCTAATTTTTTTTTGCTAATTCAGATTTTTTGTTTTTTGCTAATTTTTTTTTTCTAATATTTTTTTTCTAATTTTTTTTTTGCTAATTCAGATTTTTTTTTCTAATTTTTTTGCTAATTCAGATTTTTTTTTTTTTTTGCTAATTCAGATTTTTTTTTTGCTAATTCAGATTTTTTTTGTTTTTTGCTAATTCAGATTTTTTTTTTTGCTAATTCAGATTTTTTTTTTTTGCTAATTCAGATTTTTTTTTTGCTAATTTTTTTTTTCTAATTTTTTTTGCTAATTCAGATGTTTTGTTTTTTGCTATTTTTTTTTCTAATGTTTTTTTTCTAATTTTTTTTTTGCTAATTCAGATTTTTTTTTATAATTTTTTTGCTAATTCAGATTTTTTTTTTTTTGCTAATTCAGATTTTTTTTCTAATTTTTTTTTCCATTTTTTTTTGCTAATTCAATTTTTTTTTTTTGCTAATTCAGATTTTTTTTTTTCTAATTTTTATTTATTTTTTGCTAATTCAGATTTTTTTTTTTGCTAATTCAGATTTTTTTCTAATTTTTTTTTCTTTTTTTGCTAATTCAAATTTTTTTTTCTAATTTTTTTTTTTCAATTTTTTTTTTGCTAATTCAGATTTTTTTTCTAATTTTTTTTTTTTTTTGCTAATTCAAATTTTTTTTTCTAATTTTTTTTCCAATTTTTTTTTTGCTAATTCAGATTTTTTTTCTATTTTTTTTTTCTAATTTTTATTTTTGTTTTTTGCTAATTCAGATTTTTTTTTTTGCTAATTCAGATTTTTTTTTTTGCTAATTCAAAATTTATTTTTTTTCTAATTTTTTTTCCATTTTTTTTTTGCTATTTCAGATTTTTTTTTCTATTTTTTTTCTAATTTTTATTTTTTTTTTGCTAATTCAGATTTTTTTTTGCTATTCAGATTTTTTTTTTTTTTGCTAATTCAAATTTTTTTTTCTAATTTTTTTTTCCAATTTTTTTTTTGCTATTTCAGATTTTTTTTATAATTTTTTTTTCTAATTTTTATGCTAATTCAGATTTTTTTTCTAATTTTTTTTTCTTTTTTTGCTAATTCAAATTTTTTTTTCTCCAATCAATTTTTTTTTGCTAATTCAAATTTTTGTTTTCTATTTTTTTTTTGTGCTAATTCAAATTTTTTTTTCTAATTATTTTTCCAATTTTTTTTTTGCTAATTCAGATTTTTTTTTCTATTTTTTTTTTTTTTTTTTGCTAATTCAGATTTTTTTTTTTTTTGCTAATTCAGATTTTTTTTTTAATTTTTTTTTTTTTTGCTAATTCAGATTTTTTTTTTTTTTTTTTTTTTTTGCTAATTCAGATTTTTTTGTTGCTTATTCAGATTTTTTGTCTATTTTTTTTTCTAATTTTTTTTTTGTTTTTTTTTGCTAATTCAGATTTTTTTTTTTGCTAATTCAAATTTTTTTTCCAATTTTTTTTTTTTTTTGCTAATTCAGATTTTTTTTCCCTAATTTATTTTTTTTTTTTGCTAATTCAGATTTTTTTTTTTTTTTCTAATTCAGATTTTTTTTTTTTTTTGCTAATTCAGATTTTTTTTTCTAATTTTCTTTTGTTTTTTTTTTTTTGCTAATTCAAATTTTTTTTTTCTAATTTTTTTTTCTAATTTTTTTTTTTTTTTGCTAATTCAGATTTTTTTTTTTTTTTGCTAATTCAGATTTTTTTTTCTAATTTTTTTTTTTTTGCTAATTCAAATTTTTTTTTCTAATTTTTTTTTCCAATTTTTTTTTTTGCTAATTCAGATTTTTTTTTCCAATTTTTTTTTTTTTTTGCTAATTCAGATTTTTTTTTTTTTTTGCTAATTCAGATTTTTTTTTTTTTGCTAATTCAAATTTTTTTTTTCCAATTTTTTTTTTTTTGCTAATTCAGATTTTTTTTGCTAATTCAGATTTTTTTTTGCTAATTCAGATTTTTTTTTTTTTTTTTTTTTAATTTTTTTTTCTTTTTTTGCTAATTCAAATTTTTTTTTTCTAATTTTTTTTTTCTAATTTTTTTTCCAATTTTTTTTTTGCTAATTCAGATTTTTTTTTCTAATTTTTTTTTTTTTTGCTAATTCAAATTTTTTTTTCTAATTTTTTTTTCCAATTTTTTTTTTGCTAATTCAGATTTTTTTTTCTATTTTTTTTTCTATTTTTTTTTTTTTTTTTTTTGCTAATTCAGATTTTTTTTTTTTTTGCTAATTCAGATTTTTTTTTTCTAATTTTTTTTTTTTTTTTTGCTAATTCAAAATTTATTTTTTTTCTAATTTTTTTTCCATTTTTTTTTTTTGCTAATTCAGATTTTTTTTTTCTATTTTTTTTTTCTAATTTTTATTTTTTTTTTGCTAATTCAGATTTTTTTTTGCTATTCAGATTTTTTTGCTAATTCAATTTTTTTTTTCAAATTTTGTTTTCCAATTTTTTTTTGCTATTTCAGATTTTTTTTCTATTATTTTTTTTTTATATTTTTTATCCTAATTCAGATTTTTTTTTTCTAATTTTTTTTTTTCTTTTTTTGCTAATTCAAATTTTTTTTTCTCCAATCAATTTTTTTTTTTTGCTAATTCAAATTTTTTTTTTCTATTTTTTTTTTTTTGCTAATTAAAATTTTTTTTTTCTAATTTTTTTTCCAATTTTTTTTTTGCTAATTCAAATTTTTTTTTTCTATTTTTTTTTTTGCTAATTCAGATTTTTTTTTTCTAATTTTTATTTTTTTTTGCTAATTCAGATTTTTTTTTTGCTAATTCAGATTTTTTTTTTTTTGCTAATTCAGATTTTTTTTTTCTAATTTTTTTTTTTTTTTGCTAATTCAAATTTTTTTATTTTTTTTTTTTTGCTAATTCAGATTTTTTTTCCCCTAATTTATTTTTTTTTTGCTAATTCAGATTTTTTTTTTCTAATTTTTTTTTTTGTTTTTTTTTGCTAATTCAGATTTTTTTCTATTTTTTTTTTTTGTTTTTTGCTAATTCAGATTTTTTTTTTCTAATTTTTTTTTCAATTTTTTTTTTTTTTTTTTTTTTGCTATTTCAGATTTTTTTTCTATTTTTTTTTTCTAATTTTTTTGTTTTGTTTTTTTTTTTTTTGCTAATTCAGATTTTTTTTTTTTTTTTTTGCTAATTCAGATTTTTTTTTCTATTTTTTTTTTTGTTTTTTGCTAATTCAGATTTTTTTTCAATTTTTTTTTTTTTTTTTTTGCTATTTCAGATTTTTTTTCTATTTTTTGTTCTAATTTTTTTGTTTTGTTTTTTTTTTTTTTTTTGCTAATTCAGTTTTTTTTTTTTTTTGCTAATTCAGATTTTTTTTTCTGCTAATTTTTTTTTTTTTTTTTGCTAATTCAGATTTTTTTCTAATTTTTTTTTTGTTTTTTTTTTTGCTAATTCAGATTTTTTTTTTCTAATTTTATTTTTTTTTTTGCTAATTCGGATTTTTTTTTTTTGCTAATTCAGATTTTTTTTTGTTTTTTGCTAATTCAGATTTTTTTTGTTTTTTGCTAATTCAGATTTTTTTTTTTTTTGCTAATTCAGATTTTTTTTTCCAATTTTTTTTTTGTTTTTTTGCTAATTCAGATTTTTTTTTTTGTATTTTTTTTTGTTTTTTTTGCTATTTTTTTTTGCTAAATCAGATTTTTTTTCTATTTTTTTTTTCTAATTTTTTATTTTTTTTTGCTAATTCAGATTTTTTTTTTTTTGCTAATTCAGGTTTTTTTTTCTAAATTTTTTTTTTTTTGCTAATTCAATTTTTTTTTTTTTTGCTAATTCAGATTTTTTTTTTTTTGCTGATTCAAATCTTTTTTTTTTATTTTTTTTTTCTAATTTTTTTTTCCAATTTTTTTTTGCTAATTCAGATTTTTTTTTCCAATTTTTTTTTGCTAATTCAGATTTTTTTTTTCTAATTTTTTTTTCCAATTTTTTTTTTGCTAATTCAGATTTTTTTTTCTATTTTTTTTTCTAATTTTTTTTTTTTTTTTTTTTTTTGCTAATTCAGATTTTTTTTTTTTTTTTTTTTTTGCTAATTCAAATTTTTTTTTCTAATTTTTTTTTCCAATTTTTTTTTTGCTAATTCAATTTTTTTTTTTTTTTGCTAATTCAGATTTTTTTTTTTTTTGCTAATTCAAATTTTTTTTTGCTAATTCAAATTTTTTTTTTCTAATTTTTTTTTCCAATTTTTTTTTTGCTAATTCAGATTTTTTTTTCCAATTTTTTTTTTGCTAATTCAGATTTTTTTTTCTATTTGTTTTTCTAATTTTTTTTTTTTTTTGCTAATTCAGATTTTTTTTCTAATTTATTTTTCCAATTTTTTTTTTTGCTAATTCAGATTTTTTTTTCTATTTTTTTTTCTAATTTTTTTTTTTTTTTTGGTAATTCAGATTTTTTTTTTTGCTAATTCTAATTTTTTTTTCTAATTTTTTTTCCATTTTTTTTTTTTTTGCTAATTCAAATTTTTTTTCTAATTTTTTTTTTCCAATTTTTTTTTTGCTAATTCAGATTTTTTTTTGCTAATTCTAATTTTTTTTTCTGATTTTTTTTTCCAATTTTTTTTTGCTAATTCAGAATTTTTTTTCCAATTTTTTTTTTGCTAATTCAGACTTTTTTCTATTTTTTTTTTTTTTGCTAATTCAGATTTTTTTTTTCTAATTTTTTTTTTTTTCCAATTTTTTTTTTGCTAAATCAGATTTTTTTTTTTCTATTTTTTTTTCTAATTTTTATTTTTTTTTTTTTGCTAATTCAGATTTTTTTTTTTATTTTTTTTTTGCTAATTCAGATTTTTTTTTGCTAATTTCTTCTTTTTCCATTTTTTTTTTTTTTTTGCTAATTCAGATTTTTTTTTCTATTTTTTTTCTAATTTTTATTTTTTTTTTGCTAATTCAGATTTTTTTTTTGCTAATTCAAATTTTTTTTTCTAATTTTTTTTTCCAATTTTTTTTTGCTAATTCAGATTTTTTTCTTCTAATTTTTATTTTTTTTTTGCTAATTCAAATTTTTTTTTCTAATTCATATTTTTTTTTTTTTTGCTAATTCAAAATTTATTTTTTTTCTAATTTTTTTTCCATTTTTTTTTTGCTAATTCAGATTTTTTTTTCTATTTTTTTTCTAATTTTTATTTTTTTTTTGCTAATTCAGATTTTTTTTTGCTATTCAGATTTTTTTTTCTATTTTTTTTTTTTTTTTGCTAATTCAGATTTTTTGTTTCTAATTTTTTTTCCAATTTTTTTTTTGGTAATTCAGATTTTTTTTTTTTCTAATTTTTTTTTCCAATTTTTTTTTTTTTTGCTAATTCAGATTTTTTTTTCTAATTTTTTTTTTTGCTAACTCAGATTTTTTTTTCTATTTTTTTTTTCTAATTTTTTTGTTTTGTTTTTTTTTGTTTTTGCTAATTCAGATTTTTTTTTTTGCTAATTCAGATTTTTTTTTCTGCTAATTTTTTTTTTTTTTTTGCTAATTCAAAATTTTTTTTTTATTTTTTTTTTTTTTGCTAATTCAAATTTTTTTTTTCTAATTTTTTTTCCAATTTTTTTTTTGCTAATTCAGATTTTTTTTTTCTAATTTTTTTGCTAATTCAGATTTTTTTTTTTTTTTTTTGCTAATTCAGATTTTTTTTTCTAATTTTTTTTTTTTTTTTTGCTAATTCAAATTTTTTTTTCCAATTTTTTTTTTTTTTTTTTTTGCTAATTCAGATTTTTTTTTCCCTAATTTTTTTTTTTTTTGCTAATTCAGATTTTTTTTTTTTGCTAATTCAGATTTTTTTTCTAATTTTTTTTGCTAATTCAGATTTTTTTTGCTAATTCAGATTTTTTTTCTAATTTTTTTTTGTTTTTTGCTAATTCAGATTTTTTTTTTCTAATTTTTTTTTCCAATTTTTTTTTTTTTTTTTTGCTAATTCAGATTTTTTTTCTATTTTTTTTTCTAATTTTTTTGTTTTGTTTTTTTTTTTTGCTAATTCAGATTTTTTTTTTTTTTTGCTAATTCAGATTTTTTTTCTGCTAATTTTTTTTTTTCTAATTTTTTTTTGCTAATTCAGATTTTTTTCTAATTTTTTTTTTGTTTTTTTTTTTTTGCTAATTCAGATTTTTTTTTTCTAATTTAATTTTTTTTTTTGCTAATTCGGATTTTTTTTTTTGCTAATTCAGATTTTTTTTCTATTTTTTGCTAATTCAGATTTTTTTTTGTTTTTTGTTAATTCAGATTTTTTTTTTTTTTGCTAATTCAGATTTTTTTTTCCAATTTTTTTGGTTTTTTTTTTGCTAATTCAGATTTTTTTTTTTTGCTAATTTTTTTTTCTAATTTTTTTTGTTTTTTTGCTAATTCAGATTTTTTTTTTTCTAATTTTTTTTGTTTTTTTTTGCTAATTTTTTTTTCTATTTTTTTTTCTAATTTTTTTTTTTTTTTGCTAATTCAGATTTTTTTTTTTTTGCTAATTCAGATTTTTTTTTTTTTTTGCTAGTTCAATTTTTTTTTTTTTTTTTTTTTGCTAATTCAGATTTTTTTTTTTTTTTGCTAATTCAAATTTTTTTTTTTTATTTTTTTTTCCAATTTTTTATTTTTTTTTCCAATTTTTTATTTTTTTTTTTTTGCTAATTCAGATTTTTTTTTTTCTAATTCATATTTTTTTTTTTTGCTAATTCAAAATTTATTTTTTTTCTAATTTTTTTTCCATTTTTTTTTTGCTAATTCAGATTTTTTTTTCTATTTTTTTTCTAATTTTTATTTTTTTTTTGCTAATTCAGATTTTTTTTTGCTATTCAGATTTTTTTTTCTATTTTTTTTTTTTGCTAATTCAGATTTTTTGTTTCTAATTTTTTTTCCAATTTTTTTTTTGGTAATTCAGATTTTTTTTTCTAATTTTTTTTTTTTTGCTAACTCAGATTTTTTTTTCTATTTTTTTTTCTAATTTTTTTGTTTTGTTTTTTTTTTGTTTTTGCTAATTCAGATTTTTTTTTTTTTGCTAATTCAGATTTTTTTTTCTGCTAATTTTTTTTTCTAATTTTTTTTTTTTTTTGCTAATTCAAAATTTTTTTTTTATTTTTTTTTTTTTTGCTAATTCAAATTTTTTTTTTCTAATTTTTTTTCCAATTTTTTTTTTTGCTAATTCAGATTTTTTTTTTCTAATTTTTTTTTTTTTTTTGCTAATTCAGATTTTTTTTTTTTTTTTTGCTAATTCAGATTTTTTTTTCTAATTTTTTTTTTTTTTTTTGCTAATTCAAATTTTTTTTTCCAATTTTTTTTTTTTCAGATTTTTTTTCCCTAATTTATTTTTTTTTTTGCTAATTCAGATTTTTTTTTTGCTAATTCAGATTTTTTTTTTTTTTTTTTTTTGCTAATTCAGATTTTTGTTTCTAATTTTTTTTGCTAATTCAGATTTTTTTTGCTAATTCAGATTTTTTTTCTAATTTTTTTTTGTTTTTTGCTAATTCGGATTTTTTTTTCCAATTTTTTTTTTTTTTTTTTTGCTAATTCAGATTTTTTTTCTATTTTTTTTGTTTTGTTTTTTTTTTTTGCTAATTCAGATTTTTTTTTTTTTTGCTAATTCAGATTTTTTTTCTGCTAATTTTTTTTTTCTAATTTTTTTTGCTAATTTTTTTTTCTAATTTTTTTTGTTTTTTTGCTAATTCAGATTTTTTTTTTCTAATTTTTTTTGTTTTTTTTTTGCTAATTTTTTTTTTTATTTTTTTTTCTAATTTTTTTTTTTTTTGCTAATTCAGATTTTTTTTTTTTGCTAATTCAGATTTTTTTTTTTTTTTTTGCTAGTTCAAATTTTTTTTTTTTTTTTTTTTGCTAATTCAGATTTTTTTTTTTTTTTTTTGCTAATTCAATTTTTTTTTTTCCATTTTTTTTTCCAATTTTTTATTTTTTTTTTTTTTGCTAATTCAGATTTTTTTTGCTAATTCAGATTTTTTGTCTATTTTTTGCTAATTCAGATTTTTTTTTTTTGCTAATTCAATTTTTTTTTCTAATTTTTTTTTTTATTTTTTTTTGCTAATTCAATTTTTTTTTTTTTTGCTAAATCAGATTTTTTTTCTATTTTTTTTCTAATTTTTTTTCCAATTTTTTTTTTTGCTAATTCAGATTTTTTTTTTTTTTGCTAATTCAGATTTTTTTTTTGCTAATTTTTTTTTTTCTAATTTTTTTTTTGCTAATTCAGATTTTTTTCTAATTTTTTTTTTGTTTTTTTTTTTTTGCTAATTCAGATTTTTTTTTTCTAATTTAATTTTTTTTTTTGCTAATTCGGATTTTTTTTTTTTGCTAATTCAGATTTTTTTTCTATTTTTTGCTAATTCAGATTTTTTTTTGTTTTTTGTTAATTCAGATTTTTTTTTTTTTTGCTAATTCAGATTTTTTTTTTCCAATTTTTTTGGTTTTTTTTTGCTAATTCAGATTTTTTTTTTTTGCTAATTTTTTTTTCTAATTTTTTTTGTTTTTTTGCTAATTCAGATTTTTTTTTTTCTAATTTTTTTTGTTTTTTTTTGCTAATTTTTTTTTCTATTTTTTTTTCTAATTTTTTTTTTTTTTTGCTAATTCAGATTTTTTTTTTTTTGCTAATTCAGATTTTTTTTTTTTTTGCTAGTTCAATTTTTTTTTTTTTTTTTTTTTTGCTAATTCAGATTTTTTTTTTTTTTTTGCTAATTCAAATTTTTTTTTTTTATTTTTTTTTCCAATTTTTTATTTTTTTTTTTTTTGCTAATTCAGATTTTTTTTTTTCTAATTCATATTTTTTTTTTTTTGCTAATTCAAAATTTATTTTTTTTCTAATTTTTTTTCCATTTTTTTTTTGCTAATTCAGATTTTTTTTTCTATTTTTTTTCTAATTTTTATTTTTTTTTTGCTAATTCAGATTTTTTTTTGCTATTCAGATTTTTTTTTCTATTTTTTTTTTTTTGCTAATTCAGATTTTTTGTTTCTAATTTTTTTTCCAATTTTTTTTTTGGTAATTCAGATTTTTTTTTCTAATTTTTTTTTTTTTGCTAACTCAGATTTTTTTTTCTATTTTTTTTTCTAATTTTTTTGTTTTGTTTTTTTTTTGTTTTTGCTAATTCAGATTTTTTTTTTTTTGCTAATTCAGATTTTTTTTTCTGCTAATTTTTTTTTCTAATTTTTTTTTTTTTTTTGCTAATTCAAAATTTTTTTTTTATTTTTTTTTTTTTTGCTAATTCAAATTTTTTTTTTCTAATTTTTTTTCCAATTTTTTTTTTTGCTAATTCAGATTTTTTTTTTCTAATTTTTTTTTTTTTTTTGCTAATTCAGATTTTTTTTTTTTTTTTGCTAATTCAGATTTTTTTTTCTAATTTTTTTTTTTTTTTTTGCTAATTCAAATTTTTTTTTCCAATTTTTTTTTTTTCAGATTTTTTTTCCCTAATTTATTTTTTTTTTTGCTAATTCAGATTTTTTTTTTGCTAATTCAGATTTTTTTTTTTTTTTTTTTTGCTAATTCAGATTTTTGTTTCTAATTTTTTTTGCTAATTCAGATTTTTTTTGCTAATTCAGATTTTTTTTCTAATTTTTTTTTGTTTTTTGCTAATTCGGATTTTTTTTTCCAATTTTTTTTTTTTTTTTTTTGCTAATTCAGATTTTTTTTCTATTTTTTTTGTTTTGTTTTTTTTTTTTGCTAATTCAGATTTTTTTTTTTTTTGCTAATTCAGATTTTTTTTCTGCTAATTTTTTTTTTCTAATTTTTTTTTGCTAATTTTTTTTTCTAATTTTTTTTGTTTTTTTGCTAATTCAGATTTTTTTTTTCTAATTTTTTTTGTTTTTTTTTTGCTAATTTTTTTTTTTATTTTTTTTTCTAATTTTTTTTTTTTTTGCTAATTCAGATTTTTTTTTTTTGCTAATTCAGATTTTTTTTTTTTTTTTTGCTAGTTCAAATTTTTTTTTTTTTTTTTTTTGCTAATTCAGATTTTTTTTTTTTTTTTTTGCTAATTCAAATTTTTTTTTTTCCATTTTTTTTTCCAATTTTTTATTTTTTTTTTTTTGCTAATTCAGATTTTTTTTGCTAATTCAGATTTTTTGTCTATTTTTTGCTAATTCAGATTTTTTTTTTTTGCTAATTCAATTTTTTTTTCTAATTTTTTTTTTTATTTTTTTTTGCTAATTCAATTTTTTTTTTTTTGCTAAATCAGATTTTTTTTCTATTTTTTTTCTAATTTTTTTTTCCAATTTTTTTTTTTGCTAATTCAGATTTTTTTTTTTTTTGCTAATTCAGATTTTTTTTTTGCTAATAAATTTTTTTTTTTTTTTTTTTTTGCTAACTCAGATTTTTTTTTTTTTTTTTGCTAATTCAGATTTTTTTTGCTAATTCAAATTTTTTTTTTTTAATTTTTTTTCCAATTTTTTTTTTTTTTTTTGCTAATTCAGATTTTTTTTTTCTAATTTTTTTTTTTGCTATATCAGATTTTTTTTCTAATTTTTATTTTTTTTTTGCTAATTCAGATTTTTTTTTTTTGCTAATTCAAATTTTTTTTCTTCTAATTTTTTTTTTCAATTGCTACTTCAGATTTTTTTTTTTGTTATATCAGATTTTTTTGTCTATTTTTTTTCTAAACTTTATTTTTTTTTGCTCTTCAGATTTTTTTTCGTTTTTTGCTAATTCAGATTTTTTTTTCTATTTTTTTTTTGTAATTCAGATTTTTTTTTTTTTGTTAATTCAGATTTTTTTTTTCTAATTTTTTTTCCAATTTTTTTTTTTTTTTTTTTTTTTTGCTAATTCAGATTTTTTTTCTAATTTTTTTTTGTTTTTTTTTTTTTTGCTAATTCAGATTTTTTTTTGCTAATTCAGATTTTTTTTTCTAATTTTTTTTGTTTTTTGCTAATTCAGATTTTTTTTCTAATTTTTTTTCCAAATTTTTTTTTTTGCTATTTCAGATTTTTTTTTGTTTTTTTTTTTGCTAATTCAGATTTTTTTTTTGCTAATTCAGATTTTTTTTCTATTTTTTTTTGTTTTTTGCTAATTCAGATTTTTTTTTCTAATTTTTTTTTTTTGCTATATCAGATTTTTTTTCTAATTTTTATTTTTTTTTTGTATTTTTTTGCTAATTCAAATTTTTTTTTCTAATTTTTTTTTTCCAATTTTTTTTTTTTTTTTTTTTGCTAATTCAGATTTTTTTTCTATTTTTTTTCTAATTTTGTTTTTTTCTTTGCTAATTCAAATTTTTTTTTTTGCTATTTCAGATTTTTTTTCTAATTTTTTTTTCCAATTTTTTTTTTTTTTTTTTTGCTAATTCAGATTTTTTTTTGCTAATTCAGATTTTTTTTTCCTAATTCAGATTTTTTTTTATAATTTTTTTTTTTTTGCTAATTCAGATTTTTTGTTTTTTGCTAATTTTTTTTTTCTAAACTTTTTTTTTTTTTTTTGCTAATTCAGATTTTTTTTTCTAATTTTTTTTTTTTTTGCTAATTCAGATTTTTTTTTTATTTTTTTTCCTAATTTTTTTTTGTTTTGTTTTTTTTTTTTTTGCTAATTCAGATTTTTTTTTTTGCTAATTCAGATTTTTTTTTTTTTTTTGCTAATTCAGATTTTTTTTTTTTTTTTTTTTTGCTAACTCAAAATTTTTTTTCCAATTTTTTTTTTGCTAATTCAGATTTTTTTTTCCCTAATTTTTTTTTTTTTTGCTAATTCAGATTTTTTTTTTTTTTGCTAATTCAGATTTTTTTTTCTATTTTTTTTTTTTTTTGCTAATTCAGATTTTTTTTTTTTTTTGCTAATTCAGATTTTTTTTTTAATTTTTTTTTTTTTTGCTAATTCAGATTTTTTTTTTTTTTTTTTTTTTTTTGCTAATTCAGATTTTTTTGTTGCTTATTCAGATTTTTTGTCTATTTTTTTTTGTAATTTTTTTTTTGTTTTTTTTTGCTAATTCAGATTTTTTTTTTTGCTAATTCAAATTTTTTTTCCAATTTTTTTTTTTTTTTGCTAATTCAGATTTTTTTTCCCTAATTTATTTTTTTTTTTTGCTAATTCAGATTTTTTTTTTTTTTTCTAATTCAGATTTTTTTTTTTTTTTGCTAATTCAGATTTTTTTTTCTAATTTTTTTTTTGTTTTTTTTTTTTGCTAATTCAAATTTTTTTTTTCTAATTTTTTTTTCTAATTTTTTTTTTTTTTTTGCTAATTCAGATTTTTTTTTTTTTTGCTAATTCAGATTTTTTTTTCTAATTTTTTTTTTTTTTGCTAATTCAAATTTTTTTTTCTAATTTTTTTTTCCAATTTTTTTTTTTGCTAATTCAGATTTTTTTTTCCAATTTTTTTTTTTTTTTGCTAATTCAGATTTTTTTTTTTTTTTGCTAATTCAGATTTTTTTTTTTTTGCTAATTCAAATTTTTTTTTTCCAATTTTTTTTTTTTTGCTAATTCAGATTTTTTTTGCTAATTCAGATTTTTTTTTGCTAATTCAGATTTTTTTTTTTTTTTTTTTTTTATTTTTTTTTCTTTTTTTGCTAATTCAAATTTTTTTTTTCTAATTTTTTTTCCAATTTTTTTTTTGCTAATTCAGATTTTTTTTTCTAATTTTTTTTTTTTTTTGCTAATTCAAATTTTTTTTTCTAATTTTTTTTTCCAATTTTTTTTTTTGCTAATTCAGATTTTTTTTTCTATTTTTTTTTCTATTTTTTTTTTTTTTTTTTTTGCTAATTCAGATTTTTTTTTTTTTTTGCTAATTCAGATTTTTTTTTTCTAATTTTTTTTTTTTTGCTAATTCAAAATTTATTTTTTTTCTAATTTTTTTTCCATTTTTTTTTTTTGCTAATTCAGATTTTTTTTTCTATTTTTTTTTCTAATTTTTATTTTTTTTTTTGCTAATTCAGATTTTTTTTTGCTATTCAGATTTTTTTGCTAATTAAATTTTTTTTTTCAAATTTTGTTTTCCAATTTTTTTTTGCTATTTCAGATTTTTTTTCTATTATTTTTTTTTTATATTTTTTATCCTAATTCAGATTTTTTTTTTCTAATTTTTTTTTTCTTTTTTTGCTAATTCAAATTTTTTTTTCTCCAATCAATTTTTTTTTTTTGCTAATTCAAATTTTTTTTTCTATTTTTTTTTTTTTGCTAATTAAAATTTTTTTTTTCTAATTTTTTTTCCAATTTTTTTTTGCTAATTCAGATTTTTTTTTCTATTTTTTTTCTTCTAATTTTTTTTTTTTTTTTGCTAATTCAGATTTTTTTTTTTTTGCTAATTCAGATTTTTTTTTTCTAATTTTTTTTTTTTTTTGCTAATTCAAATTTTTTTATTTTTTTTTTTTTGCTAATTCAGATTTTTTTTCCCCTAATTTATTTTTTTTTTGCTAATTCAGATTTTTTTTTTCTAATTTTTTTTTTTGTTTTTTTTTGCTAATTCAAATTTTTTTTTTTTTTTTTTTTTTGTTTTTTGCTAATTCAGATTTTTTTTTTCTAATTTTTTTTTCAATATTTTTTTTTTTTTTTTTTTGCTATTTCAGATTTTTTTTCTATTTTTTTTTTCTAATTTTTTTGTTTTGTTTTTTTTTTTTTTGCTAATTCAGATTTTTTTTTTTTTTTTTTGCTAATTCAGATTTTTTTTTCTATTTTTTTTTTTTGTTTTTTGCTAATTCAGATTTTTTTTTGTAATTTTTTTTCAATTTTTTTTTTTTTTTTTTTGCTATTTCAGATTTTTTTTCTATTTTTTGTTCTAATTTTTTTGTTTTTTTTTTTTTTTTTTTTTTTGCTAATTCAGTTTTTTTTTTTTTGCGCTAATTCAGATTTTTTTTTCTGCTAATTTTTTTTTTTCTAATTTTTTTTTTTTTTTTTGCTAATTCAGATTTTTTTCTAATTTTTTTTTTGTTTTTTTTTTGCTAATTCAGATTTTTTTTTCTAATTTTATTTTTTTTTTTGCTAATTCGGATTTTTTTTTTTGCTAATTCAGATTTTTTTTTGTTTTTTGCTAATTCAGATTTTTTTTTGTTTTTTGCTAATTCAGATTTTTTTTTTTTTTGCTAATTCAGATTTTTTTTTCCAATTTTTTTTTTGTTTTTTTGCTAATTCAGATTTTTTTTTTTGTATTTTTTTTTGTTTTTTTTGCTATTTTTTTTTGCTAAATCAGATTTTTTTTCTATTTTTTTTTTCTAATTTTTTTTTTTTTTTGCTAATTCAGATTTTTTTTTTTTTGCTAATTCAGGTTTTTTTTTCTAAATTTTTTTTTTTTTTGATAATTCAATTTTTTTTTTTTGCTAATTCAGATTTTTTTTTTTGCTGATTCAAATCTTTTTTTTTTATTTTTTTTTTCTAATTTTTTTTTCCAATTTTTTTTTGCTAATTCAGATTTTTTTTTCCAATTTTTTTTTGCTAATTCAGATTTTTTTTTTTCTAATTTTTTTTTCCAATTTTTTTTTTGCTAATTCAGATTTTTTTTTCTATTTTTTTTTCTAATTTTTTTTTTTTTTTTTTTTGCTAATTCAGATTTTTTTTTTTTTTTTTTTTTGCTAATTCAAATTTTTTTTTCTAATTTTTTTTTCCAATTTTTTTTTTGCTAATTCAATTTTTTTTTTTTTTTGCTAATTCAGATTTTTTTTTTTTTTGCTAATTCAAATTTTTTTTTGCTAATTCAAATTTTTTTTTTCTAATTTTTTTTTCCAATTTTTTTTTTGCTAATTCAGATTTTTTTTTCCAATTTTTTTTTTGCTAATTCAGATTTTTTTTTCTATTTGTTTTTCTAATTTTTTTTTTTTTTGCTAATTCAGATTTTTTTTCTAATTTTTTTTTCCAATTTTTTTTTTTGCTAATTCAGATTTTTTTTTCTATTTTTTTTTCTAATTTTTTTTTTTTTTTTGGTAATTCAGATTTTTTTTTTTGCTAATTCTAATTTTTTTTTCTAATTTTTTTTCCATTTTTTTTTTTTTGCTAATTCAAATTTTTTTTCTAATTTTTTTTTCCAATTTTTTTTTTGCTAATTCAGATTTTTTTTTGCTAATTCTAATTTTTTTTTCTGATTTTTTTTTCCAATTTTTTTTTGCTAATTCAGAATTTTTTTTCCAATTTTTTTTTTGCTAATTCAGACTTTTTTCTATTTTTTTTTTTTTTGCTAATTCAGATTTTTTTTTTCTAATTTTTTTTTTTCCAATTTTTTTTTTGCTAAATCAGATTTTTTTTTTCTATTTTTTTTTCTAATTTTTATTTTTTTTTTTTTGCTAATTCAGATTTTTTTTTTTATTTTTTTTTTGCTAATTCAGATTTTTTTTTGCTAATTTCTTCTTTTTCCATTTTTTTTTTTTTTTGCTAATTCAGATTTTTTTTTCTATTTTTTTTCTAATTTTTATTTTTTTTTTGCTAATTCAGATTTTTTTTTTGCTAATTCAAATTTTTTTTTCTAATTTTTTTTTTCCAATTTTTTTTTGCTAATTCAGATTTTTTTCTTCTAATTTTTATTTTTTTTTTGCTAATTCAAATTTTTTTTTCTAATTCATATTTTTTTTTTTTTTGCTAATTCAAAATTTATTTTTTTTCTAATTTTTTTTCCATTTTTTTTTTTGCTAATTCAGATTTTTTTTTCTATTTTTTTTCTAATTTTTATTTTTTTTTTGCTAATTCAGATTTTTTTTTGCTATTCAGATTTTTTTTTCTATTTTTTTTTTTTTTGCTAATTCAGATTTTTTGTTTCTAATTTTTTTTCCAATTTTTTTTTTGGTAATTCAGATTTTTTTTTTTTCTAATTTTTTTTTCCAATTTTTTTTTTTTTTGCTAATTCAGATTTTTTTTTCTAATTTTTTTTTTTTTTGCTAACTCAGATTTTTTTTTCTATTTTTTTTTCTAATTTTTTTGTTTTGTTTTTTTTTGTTTTTGCTAATTCAGATTTTTTTTTTGCTAATTCAGATTTTTTTTTCTGCTAATTTTTTTTTCTAATTTTTTTTTTTTTTTTGCTAATTCAAAATTTTTTTTTTATTTTTTTTTTTTTGCTAATTCAAATTTTTTTTTTCTAATTTTTTTTCCAATTTTTTTTTTGCTAATTCAGATTTTTTTTTATAATTTTTTTTTTTTTTTTTTGCTAATTCAAATTTTTTTTTCCAATTTTTTTTTTTTTTTTTTTTGCTAATTCAGATTTTTTTTTCCCTAATTTTTTTTTTTTTGCTAATTCAGATTTTTTTTTTTGCTAATTCAGATTTTTTTTCTAATTTTTTTTGCTAATTCAGATTTTTTTTGCTAATTCAGATTTTTTTTCTAATTTTTTTTTGTTTTTTGCTAATTCAGATTTTTTTTTTCTAATTTTTTTTTTCCAATTTTTTTTTTTTTTTTTTGCTAATTCAGATTTTTTTTCTATTTTTTTTTCTAATTTTTTTGTTTTGTTTTTTTTTTTTTGCTAATTCAGATTTTTTTTTTTTTTGCTAATTCAGATTTTTTTTCTGCTAATTTTTTTTTTCTAATTTTTTTTTGCTAATTCAGATTTTTTTCTAATTTTTTTTTTGTTTTTTTTTTTTTGCTAATTCAGATTTTTTTTTTCTAATTTAATTTTTTTTTTTTGCTAATTCGGATTTTTTTTTTGCTAATTCAGATTTTTTTTCTATTTTTTGCTAATTCAGATTTTTTTTTGTTTTTTGTTAATTCAGATTTTTTTTTTTTTTTGCTAATTCAGATTTTTTTTTCCAATTTTTTTGGTTTTTTTTTGCTAATTCAGATTTTTTTTTTTTGCTAATTTTTTTTTCTAATTTTTTTTGTTTTTTTGCTAATTCAGATTTTTTTTTTCTAATTTTTTTTGTTTTTTTTTGCTAATTTTCTTTTCTATTTTTTTTTCTAATTTTTTTTTTTTTTTTGCTAATTCAGATTTTTTTTTTTTGCTAATTCAGATTTTTTTTTTTTTTTGCTAGTTCAATTTTTTTTTTTTTTTTTTTTTTTGCTAATTCAGATTTTTTTTTTTTTTTTGCTAATTCAAATTTTTTTTTTTTATTTTTTTTTCCAATTTTTTATTTTTTTTTTTTTGCTAATTCAGATTTTTTTTTTTCTAATTCATATTTTTTTTTTTTGCTAATTCAAAATTTATTTTTTTTCTAATTTTTTTTCCATTTTTTTTTTGCTAATTCAGATTTTTTTTTCTATTTTTTTTCTAATTTTTATTTTTTTTTTGCTAATTCAGGTTTTTTTTTGCTATTCAGATTTTTTTTTCTATTTTTTTTTTTTGCTAATTCAGATTTTTTGTTTCTAATTTTTTTTCCAATTTTTTTTTTGGTAATTCAGATTTTTTTTTCTAATTTTTTTTTTTTTGCTAACTCAGATTTTTTTTTCTATTTTTTTTTCTAATTTTTTTGTTTTGTTTTTTTTTTGTTTTTGCTAATTCACATTTTTTTTTGTTTTTGCTAATTCAGATTTTTTTTTCTGCTAATTTTTTTTTCTAATTTTTTTTTTTTTTTTTGCTAATTCAAAATTTTTTTTTTATTTTTTTTTTTTTTTGCTAATTCAAATTTTTTTTTTCTAATTTTTTTTCCAATTTTTTTTTTTGCTAATTCAGATTTTTTTTTCTAATTTTTTTTTTTTTTTTGCTAATTCAGATTTTTTTTTTTTTTTTGCTAATTCAGGTTTTTTTTTCTAATTTTTTTTTTTTTTTTTGCTAATTCAAATTTTTTTTTCCAATTTTTTTTTTTCAGATTTTTTTTCCCTAATTTATTTTTTTTTTTGCTAATTCAGATTTTTTTTTTGCTAATTCAGATTTTTTTTTTTTTTTTTTTGCTAATTCAGATTTTTGTTTCTAATTTTTTTTGCTAATTCAGATTTTTTTTGCTAATTCAGATTTTTTTTCTAATTTTTTTTTGTTTTTTGCTAATTCGGATTTTTTTTTTCTAATTTTTTTTTTCCAATTTTTTTTTTTTTTTTTTTTTGCTAATTCAGATTTTTTTTCTATTTTTTTTGTTTTGTTTTTTTTTTTTGCTAATTCAGATTTTTTTTTTTTTTGCTAATTCAGATTTTTTTTCTGCTAATTTTTTTTTTCTAATTTTTTTTTGCTAATTTTTTTTTCTAATTTTTTTTGTTTTTTTGCTAATTCAGATTTTTTTTTTCTAATTTTTTTTGTTTTTTTTTGCTAATTTTTTTTTTTATTTTTTTTTCTAATTTTTTTTTTTTTTGCTAATTCAGATTTTTTTTTTTTGCTAATTCAGATTTTTTTTTTTTTTTTGCTAGTTCAAATTTTTTTTTTTTTTTTTTTTGCTAATTCAGATTTTTTTTTTTTTTTTTTTGCTAATTCAAATTTTTTTTTTTTCCATTTTTTTTTTCCAATTTTTTATTTTTTTTTTTTTGCTAATTCAGATTTTTTTTGCTAATTCAGATTTTTTGTCTATTTTTTGCTAATTCAGATTTTTTTTTTTTGCTAATTCAATTTTTTTTTCTAATTTTTTTTGTTTTTTGCTAATTCAGATTTTTTTTCTAATTTTTTTTCCAAATTTTTTTTTTTGCTATTTCAGATTTTTTTTTGTTTTTTTTTTGCTAATTCAGATTTTTTTTTTGCTAATTCAGATTTTTTTTCTAATTTTTTTTTGTTTTTTGCTAATTCAGATTTTTTTTTCTAATTTTTTTTTTTTGCTATATCAGATTTTTTTTCTAATTTTTATTTTTTTTTTGTATTTTTTTGCTAATTCAAATTTTTTTTTCTAATTTTTTTTTCCAATTTTTTTTTTTTTTTTTTTTGCTAATTCAGATTTTTTTTCTATTTTTTTTCTAATTTTGTTTTTTTCTTTGCTAATTCAAATTTTTTTTTTTGCTATTTCAGATTTTTTTTCTAATTTTTTTTTCCAATTTTTTTTTTTTTTTTTTTGCTAATTCAGATTTTTTTTTGCTAATTCAGATTTTTTTTTCCTAATTCAGATTTTTTTTTATAATTTTATTTTTTTTTGCTAATTCAGATTTTTTGTTTTTTGCTAATTTTTTTTTTCTAAACTTTTTTTTTTTTTTTGCTAATTCAGATTTTTTTTTTCTAATTTTTTTTTTTTTTGCTAATTCAGATTTTTTTTTTATTTTTTTTTCCTAATTTTTTTTTGTTTTGTTTTTTTTTTTTTTGCTAATTCAGATTTTTTTTTTTGCTAATTCAGATTTTTTTTTTTTTTTGCTAATTCAGATTTTTTTTTTTTTTTTTTTTTTGCTAACTCAAAATTTTTTTTCCAATTTTTTTTTTGCTAATTCAGATTTTTTTTTCCCTAATTTTTTTTTTTTTTGCTAATTCAGATTTTTTTTTTTTTTGCTAATTCAGATTTTTTTTTTTTTTTTTTTTTTTGATAATTCAGATTTTTTTTTTCTAATTTTTTTTTTGCTAATTCAGATTTTTTTTGCTAATTCAGATTTTTTTTCTAATTTTTTTTTTTGTTTTTTGCTAATTCAGATTTTTTTTTCTAATTTTTTTTTCCAATTTTTTTTTTTTTTGCTAATTCAGATTTTTTTTTCTATTTTTTTTCTAATTTTTTTGTTTTTTTTTTTTTTTTTGCTAATTCAGATTTTTTTCTGCTAATTTTTTTTTTCTAATTTTTTTTTTTTTTTTTGCTAATTCAGATTTTTTTCTAATTTTTTTTTTTGTTTTTTTTTGCTAATTCAGATTTTTTTTCTAATTTTATTTTTTTTTTTGCTAATTCGGATTTTTTTTTTCTTTTGCTAATTCAGATTTTTTTTTTTAATTTTTTTTTTGTTTTTTGCTAATTCAGATTTTTTTTTTGTTTTTTGCTAATTCAGATTTTTTTTTTTTTCCTAATTCAGATTTTTTTTGTCCAATTTTTTGCTAATTCAGATTTTTTTTTTTGCTAATTTTTTTTTTCTAATTTTTTTTTTTTTGCTAATTCAGATTTTTTTTTTCAAATTTTTTTTGTTTTTTTTTGCTAATTTTTTTTTTCTATTTTTTTTTCTAATTTTTTTTGCTAATTCAAATTTTTTTTTTTTTTTTGCTAATTCAGATTTTTTTTTCTAATTTTTTTTTTTTTTTTTTGCTAGTTCAATTTTTTTTTTTTTTTTTTTGCTAATTAAGATTTTTTTTCCCTAATTTATTTTTTTTTTGCTAATTCAGATTTTTATTTTTTTTTGCTAATTCAGATTTTTTTTTTGCTAATTCAGATTTTTTTTTCTAATTTTTTTTTTGTTTTTTTTTTTTGCTAATTCAGATTTTTTTTTTGCTAATTCAGATTTTTTTTATAATTTTTTTTTGTTTTTTGCTAATTCAGATTTTTTTTTTTCTAATTTTTTTTTCCAATTTTTTTTTTTTTTTGCTAATTCAGATTTATTTTTCTATTTTTTTTTTCTAATTTTTTTGTTTTGTTTTTTTTTTGCTAATTCAGATTTTTTTTTTTTTTGCTAATTCAGATTTTTTTTTCTGCTAATTTTTTTTTTTTTGCTAATTCAGATTTTTTTCTAATTTTTTTTTGTTTTTTTTGCTAATTCAGATTTTTTTTCTAATTTTTTTTTTTTTTTTTGCTAATTCGGATTTTTTTTTTTTTTTGCTAATTCAGATTTTTTTCTAATTTTTTTTTGTTTTTTGCTAATTCAGATTTTTTTTTTTTTTGCTAATTCAGATTTTTTTTTTCTAATTTTTTTTTTTTTTTGCTAATTCAAATTTTTTTTTTCTAATTTTTTTTTTCCAATTTTTTTTTTGCTAATTCAGATTTTTTTTTTTTTTTTTTTTTTTTTTTTTTTTTTGCTAATACAGTTTTTTTTTTTGTTTTTTGCTAATTCAGATTTTTTTTTTTGCTAATTCAGATTTTTTTTTTTGCTAATTCAGATTTTTTTTTTGCTAATTTTTTTTCTTCTAATTTTTTTTGCTAATTCAGATTTTATGTTTTTTGCTAATTTTTTTTTTCTAATTTTTTTTTCTAATTTTTTTTTTTTTTTTGCTAATTCAGATTTTTTTTTTTTTTGCTAATTCTAATTTTTTTTTCTAATTTTTTTTTCCAATTTTTTTTTTGCTAATTCAGAATTTTTTTTTCCAATTTTTTTTTTTGCTAATTCAGACTTTTTTCTATTTTTTTTTTTTTTGCTAATTCAGATTTTTTTTTCTAATTTTTTTTTTTTCCAATTTTTTTTTTTGCTAATTCAGATTATTTTTTTCTATTTTTTTTTCTAATTTTTATTTTTTTTTTTGCTAATTCAGATTTTTTTTTTTTTATTTTTTATTTTTGCTAATTCAGATTTTTTTTTGCTAATTTCTTCTTTTTCCATTTTTTTTTTTTTTTGCTAATTCAGATTTTTTTTTCTATTTTTTTTCTAATTTTTATTTTTTTTTTGCTAATTCAGATTTTTTTTTTGCTAATTCAAATTTTTTTTTCTAATTTTTTTTCCAATTTTTTTTTTGCTAATTCAGATTTTTTTCTTCTAATTTTTATTTTTTTTTTGCTAATTCAAATTTTTTTTTCTAATTCATATTTTTTTTTTTTTGCTAATTCAAAATTTATTTTTTTTCTAATTTTTTTTTCCATTTTTTTTTTTTGCTAATTCAGATTTTTTTTTCTATTTTTTTTCTAATTTTTATTTTTTTTTTGCTAATTCAGATTTTTTTTTGCTATTCAGATTTTTTTTCTATTTTTTTTTTTTTGCTAATTCAGATTTTTTGTTTCTAATTTTTTTTCCAATTTTTTTTTTTGGTAATTCAGATTTTTTTTTTTCTAATTTTTTTTCCAATTTTTTTTTTTTTGCTAATTCAGATTTTTTTTTCTAATTTTTTTTTTTTGCTAACTCAGATTTTTTTTTCTATTTTTTTTTCTAATTTTTTTGTTTTGTTTTTTTTTGTTTTTGCTAATTCAGATTTTTTTTTTTGCTAATTCAGATTTTTTTTTCTGCTAATTTTTTTTTCTAATTTTTTTTTTTTTTTGCTAATTCAAAATTTTTTTTTTATTTTTTTTTTTTTTGCTAATTCAAATTTTTTTTTTCTAATTTTTTTTCCAATTTTTTTTTTGCTAATTCAGATTTTTTTTTTCTAATTTTTTTTTTTTTTTTGCTAATTCAGATTTTTTTTTTTTTTTTTTTGCTAATTCAGATTTTTTTTTCTAATTTTTTTTTTTTTTTTTTTGCTAATTCAAATTTTTTTTCCAATTTTTTTTTTTTTTTTTTTTGCTAATTCAGATTTTTTTTTCCCTAATTTATTTTTTTTTGCTAATTCAGATTTTTTTTTTTGCTAATTCAGATTTTTTTTCTAATTTTTTTTGCTAATTCAGATTTTTTTTGCTAATTCAGATTTTTTTTCTAATTTTTTTTTGTTTTTTGCTAATTCAGATTTTTTTTTTCTAATTTTTTTTTTCCAATTTTTTTTTTTTTTTTTTGCTAATTCAGATTTTTTTTCTATTTTTTTTTCTAATTTTTTTTTTTTTTTGCTAATTCAGATTTTTTTTTTTTGCTAATTCAGATTTTTTTTTTTTTTTTTTTGCTAGTTCAAATTTTTTTTTTTTTTTTTTTTTTTGCTAATTCAGATTTTTTTTTTTTTTGCTAATTCAAATTTTTTTTTTTTTATTTTTTTTTCCAATTTTTTTTTTTTTTTTTTTTGCTAATTCAGATTTTTTTTTTCTAATTCATATTTTTTTTTTTTTGCTAATTCAAAATTTATTTTTTTTCTAATTTTTTTTCCATTTTTTTTTTTTGCTAATTCAGATTTTTTTTTTCTATTTTTTTTCTAATTTTTATTTTTTTTTTGCTAATTCAGATTTTTTTTGCTATTCAGATTTTTTTTCTATTTTTTTTTTTTTTGCTAATTCAGATTTTTTGTTTCTAATTTTTTTTCCAATTTTTTTTTTGGTAATTCAGATTTTTTTTTTCTAATTTTTTTTTCCAATTTTTTTTTTTTTGCTAATTTAGATTTTTTTTTCTAATTTTTTTTTTTTTTTGCTAACTCAGATTTTTTTTTCTATTTTTTTTTCTAATTTTTTTGTTTTGTTTTTTTTTGTTTTTGCTAATTCAGATTTTTTTTTTTTTTGCTAATTCAGATTTTTTTTTCTGCTAATTTTTTTTTCTAATTTTTTTTTTTTTTTGCTAATTCAAAATTTTTTTTTTATTTTTTTTTTTTTTTGCTAATTCAAATTTTTTTTTTCTAATTTTTTTCCAATTTTTTTTTTTTGCTAATTCAGATTTTTTTTTCTAATTTTTTTTTTTTTTTTGCTAATTCAGATTTTTTTTTTTTTTTTTGCTAATTCAGATTTTTTTTTCTAATTTTTTTTTTTTTTTTTTTTTGCTAATTCAAATTTTTTTTTTCCAATTTTTTTTTTTCAGATTTTTTTTTTCCCTAATTTATTTTTTTTTTGCTAATTCAGATTTTTTTTTTGCTAATTCAGATTTTTTTTGCTAATTCAGATTTTTTTTCTAATTTTTTTTTGTTTTTTGCTAATTCGGATTTTTTTTTTCTAATTTTTTTTTTCCAATTTTTTTTTTTTTTTTTTTTGCTAATTCAGATTTTTTTTCTATTTTTTTTGTTTTGTTTTTTTTTTTGCTAATTCAGATTTTTTTTTTTTTTGCTAATTCAGATTTTTTTTTTCTAATTTTTTTGTTTTTTTTTTATTTTTTTTTCTAATTTTTTTTTTTTTTGCTAATTCAGATTTTTTTTTTTTGCTAATTCAGATTTTTTTTTTTTTTTGCTAGTTCAAATTTTTTTTTTTTTTTTTTTTTTTGCTAATTCAGATTTTTTTTTTTTTTTTTGCTAATTCAAATTTTTTTTTTTTTATTTTTTTTTCCAATTTTTTATTTTTTTTTTGCTAATTCAGATTTTTTTTGCTAATTCAGATTTTTTGTCTATTTTTTGCTAATTCAGATTTTTTTTTTTTTTGCTAATTCAATTTTTTTTTCTAATTTTTTTTTTTTTTTTTTTGCTAATTCAATTTTTTTTTTTTTTTTTGCTAAATCAGATTTTTTTTTCTATTTTTTTTCTAATTTTTTTTTCCATTTTTTTTTTTGCTAATTCAGATTTTTTTTTTTTTGCTAATTCAGATTTTTTTTTTGCTAATTAAATTTTTTTTTTTTTTTTTTTTTGCTAACTCAGATTTTTTTTTTTTTTGCTAATTCAGATTTTTTTTGCTAATTCAAATTTTTTTTTTTCTAATTTTTTTTCCAATTTTTTTTTTTTTTTTTGCTAATTCAGATTTTTTTTTCTAATTTTTTTTTTTGCTATATCAGATTTTTTTTCTAATTTTTATTTTTTTTTTGCTAATTCAGATTTTTTTTTTTTTGCTAATTCAAATTTTTTTTCTTCTAATTTTTTTTTCAATTGCTACTTCAGATTTTTTTTTTTGTTATATCAGATTTTTTTTCTAAACTTTATTTTTTTTTGCTCATTCAGATTTTTTTTCGTTTTTTGCTAATTCAGATTTTTTTAATTCAGATTTTTTTTTCTATTTTTTTTTTGTAATTCAGATTTTTTTTTTTTTGTTAATTCAGATTTTTTTTTTCTAATTTTTTTTCCAATTTTTTTTTTTTTTTTTTTTTTGCTAATTCAGATTTTTTTTCTAATTTTTTTTTGTTTTTTTTTTTTTGCTAATTCAGATTTTTTTTTGCTAATTCAGATTTTTTTTTCTAATTTTTTTTTGTTTTTGCTAATTCAGATTTTTTTCTAATTTTTTTTCCAAATTTTTTTTTTTGCTATTTCAGATTTTTTTTTGTTTTTTTTTTTGCTAATTCAGATTTTTTTTTTGCTAATTCAGATTTTTTTTCTAATTTTTTTTTGTTTTTTGCTAATTCAGATTTTTTTTTCTAATTTTTTTTTTTTGCTATATCAGATTTTTTTTCTAATTTTTATTTTTTTTTGTATTTTTTTGCTAATTCAAATTTTTTTTTCTAATTTTTTTTTTCCAATTTTTTTTTTTTTTTTTTGCTAATTCAGATTTTTTTTTGCTAATTCAGATTTTTTTTTCCTAATTCAGATTTTTTTTATAATTTTTTTTTTTTGCTAATTCAGATTTTTTGTTTTTTGCTAATTTTTTTTTTCTAAATTTTTTTTTTTTTTTTGCTAATTCAGATTTTTTTTTCTAATTTTTTTTTTTTTTGCTAATTCAGATTTTTTTTTTATTTTTTTTTCCTAATTTTTTTTTGTTTTGTTTTTTTTTTTTTTTGTAATTCAGATTTTTTTTTTTTGCTAATTCAGATTTTTTTTTTTTTTTGCTAATTCAGATTTCAAAATTTTTTTTCCAATTTTTTTTTTGCTAATTCAGATTTTTTTTTTCCCTAATTTTTTTTTTTTGCTAATTCAGATTTTTTTTTTGCTAATTCAGATTTTTTTCTGCTAATTTTTTTTTTCTAATTTTTTTTTTTTTTTTTGCTAATTCAGATTTTTTTCTAATTTTTTTTTTGTTTTTTTTTGCTAATTCAGATTTTTTTTCTAATTTTTTTTTTTTTTTTTGCTAATTCGGATTTTTTTTTCTTTTGCTAATTCAGATTTTTTTTTTTAATTTTTTTTTTGTTTTTTGCTAATTCAGATTTTTTTTTTGTTTTTTGCTAATTCAGATTTTTTTTTTTTTCCTAATTCAGATTTTTTTTTCCAATTTTTTGCTAATTCAGATTTTTTTTTTGCTAATTTTTTTTTTCTAATTTTTTTTTTTTTTGCTAATTCAGATTTTTTTTTTCTAATTTTTTTTGTTTTTTTTTGCTAATTTTTTTTTCTATTTTTTTTTCTAATTTTTTTTGCTAATTCAAATTTTTTTTTTTTTTGCTAATTCAGATTTTTTTTTTCTAATTTTTTTTTTTTTTTTTTGCTAGTTCAATTTTTTTTTTTTTTTTTTTTGCTAATTAAGATTTTTTTTCCCTAATTTATTTTTTTTTTTGCTAATTCAGATTTTTATTTTTTTTTGCTAATTCAGATTTTTTTTTTGCTAATTCAGATTTTTTTTTCTAATTTTTTTTTGTTTTTTTTTTTTTGCTAATTCAGATTTTTTTTTGCTAATTCAGATTTTTTTTATAATTTTTTTTTGTTTTTGCTAATTCAGATTTTTTTTTCTAATTTTTTTTTCCAATTTTTTTTTTTTTTTTGCTAATTCAGATTTATTTTTCTATTTTTTTTTTCTAATTTTTTTTGTTTTGTTTTTTTTTTTTGCTAATTCAGATTTTTTTTTTTTTTTTGCTAATTCAGATTTTTTTTTTCTGCTAATTTTTTTTTTTTTTGCTAATTCAGATTTTTTTCTAATTTTTTTTTTGTTTTTTTTTGCTAATTCAGATTTTTTTTCTAATTTTATTTTTTTTTTTTGCTAATTCAGATTTTTTTCTAATTTTTTTTTTGTTTTTTGCTAATTCAGATTTTTTTTTTTTTTGCTAATTCAGATTTTTTTTTTCTAATTTTTTTTTTTTTTTGCTAATTCAAATTTTTTTTTTCTAATTTTTTTTTTCCAATTTTTTTTTTTGCTAATTCAGATTTTTTTTTTTTTTTTTTTTTTTTTTTGCTAATACAGATTTTTTTTGTTTTTTGCTAATTCAGATTTTTTTTTTTGCTAATTCAGATTTTTTTTTTTGCTAATTCAGATTTTTTTTTTGCTAATTTTTTTTTTCTAATTTTTTTTGCTAATTCAGATTTTATGTTTTTTGCTAATTTTTTTTTTCTAATTTTTTTTTCTAATTTTTTTTTTGCTAATTCAGATTTTTTTTCTAATTTTTTTGCTAATTCAGATTTTTTTTTTCTAATTTTTTTTTCCATTTTTTTTTGCTAATTCAGATTTTTTTTTTTTTTTGCTAACTCAGATTTTTTTTTCTAATTTTTATTTTTTTTTGCTAATTCAGATTTTTTTTTTCTGCTAATTCAGATTTTTTTTTCTAATTTTTTTTTTTTTTGCTAATTCAAATTTTTTTTTTCTAATTTTTTTTCCAATTTTTTTTTTTGCTAATTCAGATTTTTTTTTCTAATTTTTTTTTTTTTTGCTAATTCAAATTTTTTTTTCTAATTTTTTTTCCAATTTTTTTTTTTTGCTAATTCAGATTTTTTTTTTCTATTTTTTTTCTAATTTTTATTTTTGTTGTTTGCTAATTCAGATTTTTTTTTCTAATTTTTTTGCTAATTCAAAATTTATTTTTTTTCTAATTTTTTTTCCATTTTATTTCAGATTTTTTTTTCTATTTTTTTTTCTAATTTTTATTTTTTTTTGCTAATTCAGATTTTTTTTTGCTATTCAGATTTTTTTTTTTTGCTAATTCAAATTTTTTTTTCTAATTTTTTTTTCAAATTTTTTTTTTTGCTATTTCAGATTTTTTTTATATTTTTTTTCCTAATTTTTATGCTAATTCAGATTTTTTTTTCTAATTTTTTTTTTCTTTTTTTGCTAATTCAAATTTTTTTTTCTCCAATCAATTTTTTTTTTTTTGCTAATTCAAATTTTTTTTTTCTATTTTTTTTTTTTTTTTTTTGCTAATTCAATTTTTTTTTCTAATTTTTTTTCAATTTTTTTTTTGCTAATTCAGATATTTTTTCTATTTTTTTTTTTTGCTAATTCAGATTTTTTTTTGCTAATTCAGATTTTTTTTTCTAATTTTTTTTTTTTTTTGCTAATTCAGATTTTTTTTTTGCTAATTCAGATTTTTTTCTGCTAATTTTTTTTTTCTAATTTTTTTTTTTTTTTTGCTAATTCAGATTTTTTTCTAATTTTTTTTTTGTTTTTTTTTGCTAATTCAGATTTTTTTTCTAATTTTTTTTTTTTTTTTTTGCTAATTCGGATTTTTTTTTCTTTTGCTAATTCAGATTTTTTTTTTTTAATTTTTTTTTGTTTTTTGCTAATTCAGATTTTTTTTTGTTTTTTGCTAATTCAGATTTTTTTTTTTTCCTAATTCAGATTTTTTTTTCCAATTTTTTGCTAATTCAGATTTTTTTTTTGCTAATTTTTTTTTTCTAATTTTTTTTTTTTTTTTGCTAATTCAGATTTTTTTTTTCTAATTTTTTTTGTTTTTTTTTGCTAATTTTTTTTTTCTATTTTTTTTTCTAATTTTTTTTGCTAATTCAAATTTTTTTTTTTTTTTGCTAATTCAGATTTTTTTTTCTAATTTTTTTTTTTTTTTTTGCTAGTTCAATTTTTTTTTTTTTTTTTTTTGCTAATTAAGATTTTTTTTCCCTAATTTATTTTTTTTTTGCTAATTCAGATTTTTATTTTTTTTTGCTAATTCAGATTTTTTTTTTGCTAATTCAGATTTTTTTTTCTAATTTTTTTTTTGTTTTTTTTTTTTTTGCTAATTCAGATTTTTTTTTGCTAATTCAGATTTTTTTTATAATTTTTTTTTGTTTTTTGCTAATTCAGATTTTTTTTTCTAATTTTTTTTTCCAATTTTTTTTTTTTTTTGCTAATTCAGATTTATTTTTCTATTTTTTTTTTCTAATTTTTTTGTTTTGTTTTTTTTTTGCTAATTCAGATTTTTTTTTTTTTTTTGCTAATTCAGATTTTTTTTTCTGCTAATTTTTTTTTTTTTTGCTAATTCAGATTTTTTTCTAATTTTTTTTTGTTTTTTTTGCTAATTCAGATTTTTTTTCTAATTTTATTTTTTTTTTTGCTAATTCGGATTTTTTTTTTTTTTGCTAATTCAGATTTTTTTCTAATTTTTTTTTGTTTTTTGCTAATTCAGATTTTTTTTTTTTTTGCTAATTCAGATTTTTTTTTTCTAATTTTTTTTTTTTTTTTGCTAATTCAAATTTTTTTTTTCTAATTTTTTTTTTCCAATTTTTTTTTTTGCTAATTCAGATTTTTTTTTTTTTTTTTTTTTTTTGCTAATACAGATTTTTTTTGTTTTTTGCTAATTCAGATTTTTTTTTTTGCTAATTCAGATTTTTTTTTTTGCTAATTCAGATTTTTTTTTTGCTAATTTTTTTTTTCTAATTTTTTTTGCTAATTCAGATTTTATGTTTTTTGCTAATTTTTTTTTTCTAATTTTTTTTTCTAATTTTTTTTTGCTAATTCAGATTTTTTTTCTAATTTTTTTGCTAATTCAGATTTTTTTTTTCTAATTTTTTTTTCCATTTTTTTTTGCTAATTCAGATTTTTTTTTTTTTTTGCTAACTCAGATTTTTTTTTCTAATTTTTATTTTTTTTTGCTAATTCAGATTTTTTTTTCTGCTAATTCAGATTTTTTTTTCTAATTTTTTTTTTTTTTTGCTAATTCAAATTTTTTTTTCTAATTTTTTTTTCCAATTTTTTTTTTTGCTAATTCAGATTTTTTTTTCTAATTTTTTTTTTTTTTGCTAATTCAAATTTTTTTTTCTAATTTTTTTTCCAATTTTTTTTTTTTGCTAATTCAGATTTTTTTTTTCTATTTTTTTTTCTAATTTTTATTTTTGTTGTTTGCTAATTCAGATTTTTTTTTTTGCTAATTCAGATTTTTTTTTCTAATTTTTTTGCTAATTCAAAATTTATTTTTTTTCTAATTTTATTTCCATTTTTTTTTTGCTATTTCAGATTTTTTTTTCTATTTTTTTTTCTAATTTTTATTTTTTTTTGCTAATTCAGATTTTTTTTTGCTATTCAGATTTTTTTTTTTGCTAATTCAAATTTTTTTTTCTAATTTTTTTTTCAAATTTTTTTTTTTGCTATTTCAGATTTTTTTTTATATTTTTTTTCCTAATTTTTATGCTAATTCAGATTTTTTTTTCTAATTTTTTTTTTCTTTTTTCGCTAATTCAAATTTTTTTTTCTCCAATCAATTTTTTTTTTTTTGCTAATTCAAATTTTTTTTTTCTATTTTTTTTTTTTTTTGCTAATTCAATTTTTTTTTCTAATTTTTTTTCCAATTTTTTTTTTGCTAATTCAGATATTTTTTCTATTTTTTTTTTTTGCTAATTCAGATTTTTTTTGCTAATTCAGATTTTTTTTTCTAATTTTTTTTTTTTTTGCTAATTCAGATTTTTTTTTTTTGCTAATTCAGATTTTTTTGTTGCTTATTCAGATTTTTTGTCTATTTTTTTTTCTAATTTTTTTTTTTTGTTTTTTTTTCTAATTCAGATTTTTTTTTGCTAATTCAAATTTTTTTTTCCAATTTTTTTTTTTTTTTTTTGCTAATTCAGATTTTTTTTCCCTAATTTATTTTTTTTTTGCTAATTCAGATTTTTTTTTTTTTTTGCTAATTGAGATTTTTTTTTTTTTGCTAATTCAGATTTTTTTTTCTAATTTTTTTTTTGTTTTTTTTTTGCTAATTCAAATTTTTTTTTCTAATTTTTTTTTTTTTTTTTTTGCTAATTCAAATTTTTTTTTCTAATTTTTTTTTACAATTTTTTTTTTGTTAATTCAGATTTTTTTTTCTATTTTTTTTCTATTTTTTTTTTTTTTTTTGCTAATTCAGATTTTTTTTTTTTTGCTAATTCAGATTTTTTTTTTGCTAATTCAAATTTTTTTTTTCTAATTTTTTTTCCAATTTTTTTTTTTTTGCTAATTCAGATTTTTTTTTGCTAATTCAGATTTTTTTTTGATAATTCAGATTTTTTTTTTTTTCTAATTTTTTTTTCTTTTTTTGCTAATTCAAATTTGTTTTTCTAATTTTTTTTTCCAATTTTTTTTTTTTTTGCTAATTCAGATTTTTTTTCTAATTTTTTTTTTTGCTAATTCAAATTTTTTTTTCTAATTTTTTTTCCAATTTTTTTTTTTTGCTAATTCAGATTTTTTTTTTCTATTTTTCTTTCTAATTTTTATTTTTTTTTTTGCTAATTCAGATTTTTTTTTTTTGCTAATTCAGATTTTTTTTCTAATTTTTTTTTTTTTTTTTTTTTGCTAATTCAAAATTTATTTTTTTTCTAATTTTTTTCTATTTTTTTTTTTGCTAATTCAGATTTTTTTTTCTATTTTTTTTCTAATTTTTATTTTTTTTTGCTAATTCAGATTTTTTTTGCTATTCAGATTTTTTTTGCTAATTCAATTTTTTTTTTCAAATTTTGTTTTCCAATTTTTTTTTTTTGCTATTTCAGATTTTTTTTTCTATTATTTTTTTTTTTATATTTTTTATCCTAATTCAGATTTTTTTTTCTAATTTTTTTTTTCTTTTTTGCTAATTCAATTTTTTTTTCTTCAAACATTTTTTTTTTTTTTTTTTGCTAATTCAAATTTTTTTTTTCTATTTTTGTTTTTTTTTTTTTGCTAATTAAAATTTTTTTTTTCTAATTTTTTTTCCAATTTTTTTTTGCTAATTCAGATTTTTATTTCTATTTTTTTTCTTCTAATTTTTTTTTTTTTTTTTGCTAATTCAGATTTTTTTTTCTAATTTTTTTTTTTTTTTTTGCTAATTAAAATTTTTTTTTTTTTTTTTTTTGCTAATACAGTTTTTTTTTCCCTAATTTATTTTTTTTTTTGCTAATTCAGATTTTTTTTTTTTTTTTTTGCTAATTCAGATTTTTTTTTTATTTTTTTTTTTTGCTAATTCAGATTTTTTTTTTGTTTTTTTTTTTGCTAATTTAGATTTTTTTTCTATTTTTTTTTGTTTTTTGCTAATTCAGATTTTTTTTTTCTAATTTTTTTTCCAATTTTTTTGCTATTTGAGATTTTTTTTCTATTTTTTTTTTCTAATTTTTTTTGTTTTGTTTTTTTTTTTTGCTAATTCAGATTTTTTTTTTTTTTTTGCTAATTCAGATTTTTTTTTCTGCTAATTTTTTTTTCTAATTTTTTTTTTTTTTGCTAATTCAGATTTTTTTCTAATTTTTTTTTTGTTTTTTTTTTGCTAATTCAGATTTTTTTTTTCTAATTTTATTTTTTTTTTGCTAATTCGGATTTTTTTTTTTTTTGCTAATTCAGATTTTTTTTTCTATTTTTTTTTTGTTTTTTGCTAATTCAGATTTTTTTTTGTTTTTTGCTAATTCAGATTTTTTTTTTTGCTAATTCAGATTTTTTTTTCCAAATTTTTTTTGTTTTTTTTGCTAATTCAGATTTTTTTTTTGTAATTTTTTTTTGCTTTTTTTTTTGCTAATTCAGGTTTTTTTTTCTAAATTTTATTTTTTTTTTGCTAATTCAGATTTTTTTTTCTCATTTTTTTTTTTTGCTAATTCAGATTTTTTTTTTTTGCTGATTCAAATCTTTTTTTTTTCCATTTTTTTTTTTTTTGCTAATTCAGATTTTTTTTTTGCTAATTCAAATTTTTTTTCTAATTTTTTTTTTTGCTAATTCAAATTTTTTTTTTCTAATTTTTTTTTCCAATTTTTTTTTGCTAATTCAGATTTTTTTTTCCAATTTTTTTTGCTAATTCAGATTTTTTTTCTATTATTTTTCTAATTTTTTTTTTTGCTAATTCAGATTTTTTTTTTCTAATTTTTTTTTTTCCAATTTTTTTTTTTGCTAATTCAGATTTTTTTTTCTAATTTTTTTTTTGTTTTTTTTTGCTAATTCAGATTTTTTTTTTTTTTTTTTTTGCTAATACAGTTTTTTTTTCCCTAATTTATTTTTTTTTTTGCTAATTCAGATTTTTTTTTTTTTTTTTTTGCTAATTCAGATTTTTTTTTATTTTTTTTTTTTTGCTAATTCAGATTTTTTTTCTAATTTTTTTTTTGTTTTTTTTTGCTAATTCAGATTTTTTTTTTTTTTTTTTTGCTAATTCAAATTTTTTTTCTAATTTTTTTTTTCCAATTTTTTTTTTGCTAATTCAGATTTTTTTTTTCCAATTTTTTTTTTTGCTAATTCAGATTTTTTTTTCTATTTTTTTTTTTAATTTTTTTTTTTTTGCTAATTCAGATTTTTTTTTCTAATTTTTTTTTCCAATTTTTTTTTGCTAATTCAGATTTTTTTTTCTATTTTTTCTAATTTTTTTTTTTTTTTTTGGTAATTCAGATTTTTTTTTTTGCTAATTCTAATTTTTTTTTCTAATTTTTTTCCATTTTTTTTTTTTTTTGCTAATTCAGATTTTTTTTTTCTAATTTTTTTTGCTAATTCAAATTTTTTTTTTCTAATTTTTTTTTTCCAATTTTTTTTTTTGCTAATTCAGATTTTTTTTCTATTTTTTTTTTAATTTTTTTTTTTTTTTGCTAATTCAGATTTTTTTTTTTTCCTAATTCTAATTTTTTTTTCTAATTTTTTTTCCAATTTTTTTTGCTAATTCAGATTTTTTTTTTCCAATTTTTTTTTGCTAATTCAGACTTTTTTCTATTTTTTTTCTAATTTTTTTTTTTTGCTAATTCAGATTTTTTTTTCTAATTTTTTTTCCAATTTTTTTTTTGCTAATTCAGATTTTTTTTTCTATTTTTTTTTCTAATTTTTATTTTTTTTTTTGCTAATTCAGATTTTTTTTTTTATTTTTTTTTTTGCTAATTCAGATTTTTTTTTTGTTAATTTCTTCTTTTTCCAATTTTTTTTTTTTTTTTTTTTGCTAATTCAGATTTTTTTTTCTATTTTTTTTCTAATTTTTATTTTTTTTTTGCTAATTCAGATTTTTTTTTTTTGCTAATTCAAATTTTTTTCTAGTTTTTTTTTCCAATTTTTTTTTTTGCTAATTCAGATTTTTTTTTCTATTTTTTTCTTCTAATTTTTATTTTTTTTTTCTTTGCTAATTCAGATTTTTTTTTTTTTTTTTGCTAATTAAAATTTTTTTTTTTTTTTTTGCTAATTCAGATTTTTTTTTGTTTTTTTTTTGCTATTTGCTGATTTTTTTTTTTTTTTTTTTGCTAATTCAGATTTTTTTTTCTAATTTTTTTTTTTTGCTATATCAGATTTTTTTTCTAATTTTTATTTTTTTTTGCTAATTCAGATTTTTTTTTTTGCTAATTCAAATTTTTTTCTAGTTTTTTTTCCAATTTTTTTTTTTGCTAATTCAGATTTTTTTTTCTATTTTTTTCTTCTAATTTTTATTTTTTTTTTCTTTGCTAATTCAGATTTTTTTTGTTTTTTGCTAATTCAGATTTTTTTTTCTAATTTTTTTTTTCCAATTGTTTTTTTTTTTTGCTACTTCAGATTTTTTTTTTTTTTTGCTAATTCAAATTTTTTCTAGTTTTTTTTCCAATTTTTTTTTTTGCTAATTCAGATTTTTTTTTCTATTTTTTTCTTCTAATTTTTATTTTTTTTTTCTTTGCTAATTCAAATTTTTTTTTTTTTTTGCTAATTCAGATTTTTTTTTCTAATTTTTTTTTTTTTTTTTTGCTAGTTCAATTTTTTTTTTTTTTTTTTTTTGCTAATTAAGATTTTTTTTTCCCTAATTTATTTTTTTTTTGCTAATTCAGATTTTTATTTTTTTTTGCTAATTCAGATTTTTTTTTTGCTAATTCAGATTTTTTTTTCTAATTTTTTTTTTGTTTTTTTTTTTTTGCTAATTCAGATTTTTTTTTGCTAATTCAGATTTTTTTATATATTTTTTTTTTGTTTTTTGCTAATTCAGATTTTTTTTTCTAATTTTTTTTTTCCAATTTTTTTTTTTTTTTGCTAATTCAGATTTATTTTTCATTTTTTTTTTCTAATTTTTTTGTTTTGTTTTTTTTTTGCTAATTCAGATTTTTTTTTTTTTTTGCTAATTCAGATTTTTTTTTCTGCTAATTTTTTTTTTTTTGCTAATTCAGATTTTTTTCTAATTTTTTTTTGTTTTTTTTTTGCTAATTCAGATTTTTTTTCTAATTTTATTTTTTTTTTTTGCTAATTCGGATTTTTTTTTTTTTTTGCTAATTCAGATTTTTTTCTAATTTTTTTTTGTTTTTTGCTAATTCAGATTTTTTTTTTTTTTGCTAATTCAGATTTTTTTTTTCTAATTTTTTTTTTTTTTTTGCTAATTCAAATTTTTTTTTCTAATTTTTTTTTTTCCAATTTTTTTTTTTTGCTAATTCAGATTTTTTTTTTTTTTTTTTTTTTTTTTGCTAATACAGATTTTTTTTGTTTTTTGCTAATTCAGATTTTTTTTTTTGCTAATTCAGATTTTTTTTTTGCTAATTCAGATTTTTTTTTTTTGCTAATTTTTTTTTTCTAATTTTTTTGCTAATTCAGATTTTATGTTTTTTGCTAATTTTTTTTTTCTAATTTTTTTTTTCTAATTTTTTTTTGCTAATTCAGATTTTTTTTCTAATTTTTTTGCTAATTCAGATTTTTTTTTTTCTAATTTTTTTTTCCATTTTTTTTTGCTAATTCAGATTTTTTTTTTTTTTGCTAACTCAGATTTTTTTTTCTAATTTTTTATTTTTTTTTGCTAATTCAGATTTTTTTTTCTGCTAATTCAGATTTTTTTTTCTAATTTTTTTTTTTTTTTGCTAATTCAAATTTTTTTTTCTAATTTTTTTTTCCAATTTTTTTTTTTGCTAATTCAGATTTTTTTTTCTAATTTTTTTTTTTTTTTGCTAATTCAAATTTTTTTTCTAATTTTTTTTCCAATTTTTTTTTTTTGCTAATTCAGATTTTTTTTTTTCTATTTTTTTTCTAATTTTTATTTTTTGTTGTTTGCTAATTCAGATTTTTTTTTTGCTAATTCAGATTTTTTTTTCTAATTTTTTTGCTAATTCAAAATTTATTTTTTTTCTAATTTTATTTCCATTTTTTTTTTTGCTATTTCAGATTTTTTTTTCTATTTTTTTTTCTAATTTTTATTTTTTTTTGCTAATTCAGATTTTTTTTTGCTATTCAGATTTTTTTTTTTGCTAATTCAAATTTTTTTTTCTAATTTTTTTTTCAAATTTTTTTTTTTTGCTATTTCAGATTTTTTTTTATATTTTTTTTCCTAATTTTTATGCTAATTCAGATTTTTTTTTCTAATTTTTTTTTTCTTTTTTCGCTAATTCAAATTTTTTTTCTCCAATCAATTTTTTTTTTTTGCTAATTCAAATTTTTTTTTTCTATTTTTTTTTTTTTTTTGCTAATTCAATTTTTTTTTTCTAATTTTTTTTCCAATTTTTTTTTTGCTAATTCAGATATTTTTTCTATTTTTTTTTTTTTTGCTAATTCAGATTTTTTTTGCTATTCAGATTTTTTTTCTAATTTTTTTTTTTTTTGCTAATTCAGATTTTTTTTTTTGCTAATTCAGATTTTTTTGTTGCTTATTCAGATTTTTTGTCTATTTTTTTTTCTAATTTTTTTTTTTTGTTTTTTTTTCTAATTCAGATTTTTTTTTTGCTAATTCAAATTTTTTTTTCCAATTTTTTTTTTTTTTTTTTGCTAATTCAGATTTTTTTTCCCTAATTTATTTTTTTTTTGCTAATTCAGATTTTTTTTTTTTTTTTGCTAATTGAGATTTTTTTTTTTTTGCTAATTCAGATTTTTTTTTCTAATTTTTTTTTTGTTTTTTTTTTGCTAATTCAAATTTTTTTTCTAATTTTTTTTTTTTTTTTTTGCTAATTCAAATTTTTTTTTCTAATTTTTTTTTACAATTTTTTTTTTTGTTAATTCAGATTTTTTTTTCTATTTTTTTTCTATTTTTTTTTTTTTTTTGCTAATTCAGATTTTTTTTTTTTTTGCTAATTCAAATTTTTTTTTTCTAATTTTTTTTCCAATTTTTTTTCCAATTTTTTTTTTTTTGCTAATTCAGATTTTTTTTTGCTAATTCAGATTTTTTTTTGATAATTCAGATTTTTTTTTTTTCTAATTTTTTTTTCTTTTTTTGCTAATTCAAATTTGTTTTTCTAATTTTTTTTTCCAATTTTTTTTTTTTTGCTAATTCAGATTTTTTTTCTAATTTTTTTTTTTGCTAATTCAAATTTTTTTTTCTAATTTTTTTTCCAATTTTTTTTTTTGCTAATTCAGATTTTTTTTTCTATTTTTCTTTCTAATTTTTATTTTTTTTTTTTGCTAATTCAGATTTTTTTTTTTTGCTAATTCAGATTTTTTTTCTAATTTTTTTTTTTTTTTTTTTTTGCTAATTCAAAATTTATTTTTTTTCTAATTTTTTTTCTATTTTTTTTTTTGCTAATTCAGATTTTTTTTTTCTATTTTTTTTTCTAATTTTTATTTTTTTTTGCTAATTCAGATTTTTTTTGCTATTCAGATTTTTTTTGCTAATTCAATTTTTTTTTCAAATTTTGTTTTCCAATTTTTTTTTTTGCTATTTCAGATTTTTTTTTCTATTATTTTTTTTTTATATTTTTTATCCTAATTCAGATTTTTTTTTCTAATTTTTTTTTTCTTTTTTTGCTAATTCAATTTTTTTTTCTTCAAACAATTTTTTTTTTTTTTTGCTAATTCAAATTTTTTTTTTCTATTTTTGTTTTTTTTTTTTGCTAATTAAAATTTTTTTTTTCTAATTTTTTTTCCAATTTTTTTTTGCTAATTCAGATTTTTATTTCTATTTTTTTTCTTCTAATTTTTTTTTTTTTTTTGCTAATTCAGATTTTTTTTTTCTAATTTTTTTTTTTTTTTGCTAATTAAAATTTTTTTTTTTTTTTTTTTTTGCTAATACAGTTTTTTTTTCCCTAATTTATTTTTTTTTTTGCTAATTCAGATTTTTTTTTTTTTTTTTTTGCTAATTCAGATTTTTTTTTATTTTTTTTTTTTGCTAATTCAGATTTTTTTTTTGTTTTTTTTTTTGCTAATTTAGATTTTTTTTCTATTTTTTTTTTGTTTTTTGCTAATTCAGATTTTTTTTTTCTAATTTTTTTTCCAATTTTTTTGCTATTTGAGATTTTTTTTTCTGCTAATTTTTTTTTTCTAATTTTTTTTTTTTTTTGCTAATTCAGATTTTTTTCTAATTTTTTTTTTGTTTTTTTTTTGCTAATTCAGATTTTTTTTTTCTAATTTTATTTTTTTTTGCTAATTCGGATTTTTTTTTTTTTGCTAATTCAGATTTTTTTTTTTTTTTTGCTAATTCAGATTTTTTTTTCTGCTAATTTTTTTTTCTAATTTTTTTTTTTTTTTGCTAATTCAGATTTTTTTTCTAATTTTTTTTTTGTTTTTTTTTTGCTAATTCAGATTTTTTTTTTCTAATTTTATTTTTTTTTTGCTAATTCGGATTTTTTTTTTTTTGCTAATTCAGATTTTTTTTTCTATTTTTTTTTTTGTTTTTTGCTAATTCAGATTTTTTTTTTGTTTTTTGCTAATTCAGATTTTTTTTTTTGCTAATTCAGAATTTTTTTTTCCAAATTTTTTTGTTTTTTTGCTAATTCAGATTTTTTTTTTTGTAATTTTTTTTTGCTTTTTTTTTTGCTAATTCAGGTTTTTTTTTTCTAAATTTTATTTTTTTTTGCTAATTCAGATTTTTTTTCTCATTTTTTTTTTTTGCTAATTCAGATTTTTTTTTTTTGCTGATTCAAATCTTTTTTTTTTTCCATTTTTTTTTTTTTGCTAATTCAGATTTTTTTTGCTAATTCAGATTTTTTTTTTGCTAATTCAAATTTTTTTCTAATTTTTTTTTTTGCTAATTCAAATTTTTTTTTTCTAATTTTTTTTTCCAATTTTTTTTTGCTAATTCAGATTTTTTTTTCCAATTTTTTTTTGCTAATTCAGATTTTTTTTCTATTATTTTTTCTAATTTTTTTTTTGCTAATTCAGATTTTTTTTTTCTAATTTTTTTTTTTCCAATTTTTTTTTTTTGCTAATTCAGATTTTTTTTCTAATTTTTTTTTTGTTTTTTTTTTGCTAATTCAGATTTTTTTTTTTTTTTTTTTGCTAATACAGTTTTTTTTTCCCTAATTTATTTTTTTTTTTGCTAATTCAGATTTTTTTTTTTTTTTTTTGCTAATTCAGATTTTTTTTTTATTTTTTTTTTTTGCTAATTCAGATTTTTTTCTAATTTTTTTTTTGTTTTTTTTTGCTAATTCAGATTTTTTTTTTTTTTTTTTTTGCTAATTCAAATTTTTTTTTCTAATTTTTTTTTCCAATTTTTTTTTTGCTAATTCAGATTTTTTTTTTCCAATTTTTTTTTTGCTAATTCAGATTTTTTTTTTCTATTTTTTTTTTTAATTTTTTTTTTTTTGCTAATTCAGATTTTTTTTTCTAATTTTTTTTTCCAATTTTTATTTTGCTAATTCAGATTTTTTTTTCAATTTTTTTTTTCTAATTTTTTTTTTTTTTTTTGGTAATTCAGACTTTTTTTTTTTGCTAATTCTAATTTTTTTTTCTAATTTTTTTCCATTTTTTTTTTTTTTTGCTAATTCAGATTTTTTTTTCTAATTTTTTTTGCTAATTCAAATTTTTTTTTTTCTAATTTTTTTTTTCCAATTTTTTTTTTGCTAATTCAGATTTTTTTTTCTAATTTTTTTTTAATTTTTTTTTTTTTTTTGCTAATTCAGATTTTTTTTTTTTTCCTAATTCTAATTTTTTTTTCTAATTTTTTTTTCCAATTTTTTTTGCTAATTCAGATTTTTTTTTTCCAATTTTTTTTTGCTAATTCAGACTTTTTTCTATTTTTTTTCTAATTTTTTTTTTTGCTAATTCAGATTTTTTTTTCTAATTTTTTTTTCCAATTTTTTTTTTGCTAATTCAGATTTTTTTTTCTATTTTTTTTCTAATTTTTATTTTTTTTTTTTTGCTAATTCAGATTTTTTTTTTATTTTTTTTTTTGCTAATTCAGATTTTTTTTTTGTTAATTTCTTCTTTTTCCAATTTTTTTTTTTTTTTTTTTTGCTAATTCAGATTTTTTTTTCTATTTTTTTTCTAATTTTTATTTTTTTTTTGCTAATTCAGATTTTTTTTTTTGCTAATTCAAATTTTTTTCTAGTTTTTTTTCCAATTTTTTTTTTTGCTAATTCAGATTTTTTTTTCTATTTTTTTCTTCTAATTTTTATTTTTTTTTCTTTGCTAATTCAGATTTTTTTTTTTTTTTGCTAATTAAAATTATTTTTTTTTTTTTTTTGCTAATTCAGATTTTTTTTTGTTTTTTTTTTGCTATTTGCTGATTTTTTTTTTTTTTTTTGCTAATTCAGATTTTTTTTTCTAATTTTTTTTTTTTTGCTATATCAGATTTTTTTTCTAATTTTTATTTTTTTTTTGCTAATTCAGATTTTTTTTTTTGCTAATTCAAATTTTTTTCTAGTTTTTTTTCCAATTTTTTTTTTTGCTAATTCAGATTTTTTTTTCTATTTTTTTCTTCTAATTTTTATTTTTTTTTTCTTTGCTAATTCAGATTTTTTTTGTTTTTTGCTAATTCAGATTTTTTTTTCTAATTTTTTTTTTCCAATTTTTTTTTTTTTGCTACTTCAGATTTTTTTTCTATTTTTTTTTCTAATTTTTTTGTTTTTTTTTTTTTTTTTTTTTTGCTAATTCAGATTTTTTTGTTTGCTAATTCAGATTTTTTTCTGCTAATTTTTTTTTTCTAATTTTTTTTTTTTTTTTGCTAATTTTTTTCTAATTTTTTTTTTGTTTTTTTTTGCTAATTCAGATTTTTTTTTCTAATTTTATTTTTTTTTTTGCTAATTCGGATTTTTTTTTTCTTTTGCTAATTCAGATTTTTTTTTCTAATTTTTTTTTTGTTTTTGGCTAATTCAGATTTTTTTTTTGTTTTTTGCTAATTCAAATTTTTTTTTTTCTAATTCCGATTTTTTTTTCCAATTTTTTGCTAATTCAGATTTTTTTTTTGCTAATTTTTTTTTTCAAATTTTTTTTTTTTTTGCTAATTCAGATTTTTTTTTTGCTAATTTTTTTTTCTATTTTTTTTTTCTAATTTTTTTTGCTAATTCAGATTTTTTTTTCTAATTTTTTTGCTAATTCAAATTTTTTTTTTTTATTTTTTTTCCAATTTTTTATTTTTTTTTTTCTAATTCAGATTTATTTTTTTTTTTTTTGCTAATTCAGATTTTTTTTTTTTTTTGCTAATTCAAATTTTTTTTTCTAATTTTTTTTTTTTTTTTTTTTTGCTAATTCAATTTTTTTTCTTTTTTTGCTAAATAAGATTTTTTTTTCTATTTTTTTTCTAATTTTTTTTTCCAATTTTTTTTTTTGCTAATTCAGATTTTTTTTTTTTTTGCTAATTCAGATTTTTTTTTTTTTTTTTTTTGCTAATTCAATTTTTTTTTTTTTTTTTTTTGCTAATTCAGGTTTTTTTTTTGCTAATTCAGATTTTTTTTTCTAATTTTTTTTTTTTTTTTGCTATATCAGATTTTTTTCTAATTTTTTTTTTTTTGCTAATTCAGATTTTTTTTTTTTTTGCTAATTCAAATTTTTTTTTTCTAATTTTTTTTTTTAAATTTTTTTTTTGCTAATTCAGATTTTTTTTTTGCTATATCAGATTTTTGTGTCTATTTTTTTTCTAAATTTTATTTTTTTTTTGCTAATTCAGATTTTTTTTTTTTTGCTAATTCAGATTTTTTTTTCGTTTTTTGCTAATTCAGATTTTTTTTTCTATTTTTTTTTTTTTTTTGTAATTCAGATTTTTTTTTTTGCTAATTCAGATTTTTTTTTTCTAATTTTTTTTCCAATTTTTTTTTTTTTTTTTGCTAATTCAGATTTTTTTTCTAATTTTTTTTTGTTTTTTTTTTGCTAATTCAGATTTTTTTTTGCTAATTCAGACTTTTTTTCTAATTTTTTTTTTGTTTTTTGCTAATTCAGATTTTCTTTCTAATTTTTTTTTCCAAATTTTTTTTTTTGCTAATTCAGATTTTTTTTTGTTTTTTTTTTTTTTGCTAATTCAGATTTTTTTTTCTAATTTTTTTTTGTTTTTTGCTAATTCAGATTTTTTTTTTCTAATTTTTTTTTTTTTTGCTATATCAGATTTTTTTTTCTAATTTTTATTATTTTTTTTGTATTTTTTTGCTAATTCAAATTTTTTTTCTAATTTTTTTTTTCTAATTTTTTTTTCCAATTTTTTTTTTTTGCTAATTCAGATTTTTTTTCTATTTTTTTTCTATTTTTTTTTTTTTTTTTGCTAATTCAGATTTTTTTTTTTTGCTAATTCAGATTTTTTTTTCTAATTTTTTTTTTCCAATTTTTTTTTTTTTTTTTTTTGCTAATTCAGATTTTTTTTTGCTAATTCAGATTTTTTTTTGCTAATTCAGATTTTTTTTTTGTTTTTTGCTAATTCAGATTTTTTTTCTAATTTTTTTTTTCCAATTTTTTTTTTGCTAATTCAGATTTTTTTTCTGCTAATTTTTTTTTGCTAATTCAAATTTTTTTTTTATTTTTTGCTAATTCAAATTTTTTTTTTCTAATTTTTTTTCCAATTTTTTTTTTTGCTAATTCAGATTTTTTTTTCTATTTTTTTTTCTAATTTTTTTTTTTTTGCTAATTCAGATTTTTTTTTGCTAATTCAGATTTTTTTTTCTAATTTTTTTTTTTTTTGCTAATTCAAATTTTTTTTTCCAATTTTTTTTTTTTTTTTGCTAATTCAGATTTTTTTTTTCCCTAATTTATTTTTTTTTTGCTAATTCAGATTTTTTTTTTTGCTAATTCAGATTTTTTTTTTTTTTTTTTTTGCTAATTCAGATTTTTTTTTTCTAATTTTTTTTTGCTAATTCAGATTTTTTTTGCTAATTCAGATTTTTTTTCTAATTTTTTTTTGTTTTTTGCTAATTCAGATTTTTTTTTCTAATTTTTTTTTTTTTTTTTTTTTTTTTGCTAATTCAGATTTTTTTTCTATTTTTTTTTTCTAATTTTTTTGTTTTGTTTTTTTTTTTTTTGCTAATTCAGATTTTTTTTTTTTTTGCTAATTCAGATTTTTTTTCTGCTAATTTTTTTTTCTAATTTTTTTTTGCTAATTCAGATTTTTTTGTAATTTTTTTTTGTTTTTTTTTTTTGCTAATTCAGATTTTTTTTTCTAATTTAATTTTTTTTTTTTTTGCTAATTCGGATTTTTTTTTTTTGCTAATTCAGATTTTTTTTTCTAATTTTTTTTTTGTTTTTTGCTAATTCAGATTTTTTTTGTTTTTTGTTAATTCAGATTTTTTTTTTTTTGCTAATCCAGATTTTTTTTTCCAATTTTTTTTTTTTTTTTTTTGCTAATTCAGATTTTTTTTTTTGCTAATTTTTTTTTCTAATTTTTTTTTGTTTTTTTGCTAATTCAGATTTTTTTTCTAAATTTTTTTGTTTTTTTTTGCTAATTTTTTTTCTATTTTTATTCTATTTTTTTTTTTTTTTTGCTAATTCAGATTTTTTTTTTTTTTTTTTGCTAGTTCAATTTTTTTTTTTTGCTAATTCAGATTTTTTTTTTTTTTTGCTAATTCAAATTTTTTTTTTTTATTTTTTTTTCCAATTTTTTATTTTTTTTTTGCTAATTCAGAATTTTTTGTCTATTTTTTTTTGTTTTTTTTTGCTAATTCAGATTTTTTTTTTTTTGCTAATTCAACTTTTTTTCTAATTTTTTTTTTTTTTTTTTTTTTTGCTAATTCAATTTTTTTTTTTTTTTTTGCTAAATCAGATTTTTTTTCTATTTTTTTTTCTAATTTTTTTTCCAATTTTTTTTTTTTGCTAATTCAGATTTTTTTTTTCTAATTTTTTTTTTTCCAATTTTTTTTTTGCTAATTCAGATTTTTTTTCTAATTTTTTTTTTGTTTTTTTTTGCTAATTCAGATTTTTTTTTTTTTTTTTTTTTTTCTAATTCAAATTTTTTTTTCTAATTTTTTTTTCCAATTTTTTTTTTGCTAATTCAGATTTTTTTTTTTTTTGCTAATTCAGATTTTTTTTTTTTTGTTCTAATTCAAATTTTTTTTTTTTTGCTAATTCAAATTTTTTTTCTAATTTTTTTTTTCCAATTTTTTTTTTGCTAATTCAGATTTTTTTTTTCCAATTTTTTTTTGCTAATTCAGATTTTTTTTTCTATTTTTTTTTTTAATTTTTTTTTTTTTTGCTAATTCAGATTTTTTTTTCTAATTTTTTTTTCCAATTTTTTTTTTGCTAATTCAGATTTTTTTTTCTATTTTTTTTTTCTAATTTTTTTTTTTTTTTTGGTAATTCAGATTTTTTTTTTGCTAATTCTAATTTTTTTTTCTAATTTTTTTTCCATTTTTTTTTTTTTGCTAATTCAGATTTTTTTTTTCTAATTTTTTTTGCTAATTCAAATTTTTTTTTTCTAATTTTTTTTTTCCAATTTTTTTTTTGCTAATTCAGATTTTTTTTCTATTTTTTTTTTAATTTTTTTTTTTTTTTTTGCTAATTCAGATTTTTTTTTTTTCCTAATTCTAATTTTTTTTTCTAATTTTTTTTTTTCCAATTTTTTTTGCTAATTCAGATTTTTTTTTTCCAATTTTTTTTTGCTAATTCAGACTTTTTTCTATTTTTTTTCTAATTTTTTTTTTTTGCTAATTCAGATTTTTTTTCTAATTTTTTTTTCCAATTTTTTTTTTGCTAATTCAGATTTTTTTTTCTATTTTTTTTTCTAATTTTTATTTTTTTTTTTTTGCTAATTCAGATTTTTTTTTTTATTTTTTTTTTTGCTAATTCAGATTTTTTTTTTTGTTAATTTCTTCTTTTTCCAATTTTTTTTTTTTTTTTTTTGCTAATTCAGATTTTTTTTTCTATTTTTTTTCTAATTTTTATTTTTTTTTGCTAATTCAGATTTTTTTTTTTTGCTAATTCAAATTTTTTTTCTAGTTTTTTTTCCAATTTTTTTTTTTGCTAATTCAGATTTTTTTTTCTATTTTTTTCTTCTAATTTTTATTTTTTTTTTCTTCAGATTTTTTTTTTTTTTTGCTAATTAAATTTTTTTTTTTTTTTTTTTGCTAATTCAGATTTTTTTTTGTTTTTTTTTTTGCTATTTGCTGATTTTTTTTTTTTTTTTTGCTAATTCAAATTTTTTTTCTCCTAATTTTTTTTTCAATTTTTTTTTTGCTAATTCAGATTTTTTTTTTTTTTTGTTATATCAGATTTTTTTTGTCTATTTTTTTTCTAAATTTTATTTTTTTTTTTCGTTTTTTGCTAATTCAGATTTTTTTTCTATTTTTTTTTGTAATTCAGATTTTTTTTTTGTAATTCAGATTTTTTTTTTTTTTTGCTAATTCAGATTTTTTTTTTTTATTTTTTTTTCAATATTTTTTTTTTTTTTTTTTTTTTTTGCTAATTCAGATTTTTTTTTCTAATTTTTTTTTTTGCTAATTCAGATTTTTTTTTGCTAATTCAGATTTTTTTTCTAATTTTTTTTTGTTTTTTGCTAATTCAGATTTTTTTTCTAATTTTTTTTTCCAAATTTGTTTTTTTTTTGCTATTTCAGATTTTTTTTTGTTTTTTTTTTGCTAATTCAAATTTTTTTTCTAATTTTTTTTTGTTTTTTGCTAATTCAGATTTTTTTTTTTTTTTTGCTAATTCAAATTTTTTTTTTCCAATTTTTTTTTGCTAATTCAGATTTTTTTTTTTTTTTTGATAATTCATATTTTTTTTCTTCTAATTTTTTTTTGCTAATTCAGATTTTTTTCTAATTTTTTTTTGTTTTTTTGCTAATTCAGATTTTTTTTTCTAATTTTTTTTTTCCAATTTTTTTTTTTTTGCTACTTCAGATTTTTTTTTTCTAATTTTTTTGTTTTTTTTTTTTTTTTTTGCTAATTTAGATTTTTTTTTTGCTAATTCAGATTTTTTTCTGCTAATTTTTTTTTTCTAATTTTTTTTTTTTTTTGCTAATTCAGATTTTTTTCTAATTTTTTTTTTGTTTTTTTTTTGCTAATTCAGATTTTTTTTTTTCTAATTTATTTTTTTTTTTTGCTAATTCGGATTTTTTTTTTCTTTTGCTAATTCAGATTTTTTTTTCTAATTTTTTTTTGTTTTTGGCTAATTCAGATTTTTTTTTTGTTTTTTGCTAATTCAAATTTTTTTTTTTTTCTAATTCCGATTTTTTTTTCCAATTTTTTGCTAATTCAGATTTTTTTTTTGCTAATTTTTTTTTTCAAATTTTTTTTTTTTGCTAATTCAGATTTTTTTTTTTGCTAATTTTTTTTTTTCTATTTTTTTTTTCTAATTTTTTTTGCTAATTCAGATTTTTTTTTTTTTTTTTGCTAATTCAGATTTTTTTTTCTAATTTTTTTGCTAATTAAAATTTTTTTTTTTTATTTTTTTTCCAATTTTTTATTTTTTTTTTTCTAATTCAGATTTATTTTTTTTTTTTTTGCTAATTCAGATTTTTTTTTTTTTTTTGCTAATTCAAATTTTTTTTTCTAATTTTTTTTTTTTTTTTTTTTTTTTGCTAATTCAATTTTTTTTTCTTTTTTTGCTAAATAAGATTTTTTTTTCTATTTTTTTTTCTAATTTTTTTTTCCAATTTTTTTTTTGCTAATTCAATTTTTTTTTTTTTTTTTTTTGCTAATTCAGGTTTTTTTTTTGCTAATTCAGATTTTTTTTTCTAATTTTTTTTTTTTTTTTGCTATATCAGATTTTTTTCTAATTTTTTTTTTTTTTTTGCTAATTCAGATTTTTTTTTTTTTTTGCTAATTCAAATTTTTTTTTTCTAATTTTTTTTTTTAAATTTTTTTTTTGCTAATTCAGATTTTTTTTTTGCTATATCAGATTTTTGTGTCTATTTTTTTTCTAAATTTTATTTTTTTTTTGCTAATTCAGATTTTTTTTTTTTTGCTAATTCAGATTTTTTTTCGTTTTTTGCTAATTCAGATTTTTTTTTCTATTTTTTTTTTTTTTTGTAATTCAGATTTTTTTTTTTGCTAATTCAGATTTTTTTTTTCTAATTTTTTTTCCATTTTTTTTTTTTTTTTGCTAATTCAGACTTTTTTTCTAATTTTTTTTTTTGTTTTTTGCTAATTCAGATTTTCTTTCTAATTTTTTTTTTCCAAATTTTTTTTTTTGCTAATTCAGATTTTTTTTTGTTTTTTTTTTTTGCTAATTCAGATTTTTTTTTCTAATTTTTTTTTGTTTTTTGCTAATTCAGATTTTTTTTTCTAATTTTTTTTTTTTGCTATATCAGATTTTTTTTTCTAATTTTTATTTTTTTTTTTGTATTTTTTTGCTAATTCAAATTTTTTTTCTAATTTTTTTTTTCTATTTTTTTTCCAATTTTTTTTTTTTTGCTAATTCAGATTTTTTTTCTATTTTTTTTCTAATTTTTTTTTTTTTTGCTAATTCAGATTTTTTTTTTTTTTGCTAATTCAGATTTTTTTTTCTAATTTTTGTTTTTTTTTTTTTTTTTTTTTTTTTGCTAATTCAGATTTTTTTTTGCTAATTCAGATTTTTTTTTGCTAATTCAGATTTTTTTTTTGTTTTTTGCTAATTCAGATTTTTTTTTCTAATTTTTTTTTTCCAATTTTTTTTTTTTGCTAATTCAGATTTTTTTTCTGCTAATTTTTTTTTGCTAATTCAAATTTTTTTTTTTTTTTGCTAATTCAAATTTTTTTTTTATTTTTTGCTAATTCAAATTTTTTTTTTCTAATTTTTTTTCCAATTTTTTTTTTGCTAATTCAGATTTTTTTTTCTAATTTTTTTTTTTTTTTGCTAATTCAGATTTTTTTTTCTAATTTTTTTTTTTTTTTTTTTGCTAATTCAAATTTTTTTTTCCAATTTTTTTTTTTTTTTGCTAATTCAGATTTTTTTTTCCCTAATTTATTTTTTTTTTTGCTAATTCAGATTTTTTTTTTTTTTTTTTTTGCTAATTCAGATTTTTTTTTTCTAATTTTTTTTTGCTAATTCATATTTTTTTTGCTAATTCAGATTTTTTTTCTAATTTTTTTTTGTTTTTTGCTAATTCAGATTTTTTTTTCTAATTTTTTTTTTTTTTTTTTTTTGCTAATTCAGATTTTTTTTCTATTTTTTTTTTCTAATTTTTTTGTTTTGTTTTTTTTTTTTTTGCTAATTCAGATTTTTTTTTTTTTTGCTAATTCAGATTTATTTTCTGCTAATTGTTTTTTCTAATTTTTTTTTGCTAATTCAAATTTTTTTGTAATTTTTTTTTGTTTTTTTTTTTTTGCTAATTCAGATTTTTTTTTTCTAATTTTATTTTTTTTTTTTTGCTAATTCGGATTTTTTTTTTTTTGCTAATTCAGATTTTTTTTTCTAATTTTTTTTTGTTTTTTGCTAATTCAGATTTTTTTTTGTTTTTTGTTAATTCAGATTTTTTTTTTTTTGCTAATCCAGATTTTTTTTTCCAATTTTTTTTTTTTTTTTTTTTTTGCTAATTCAGATTTTTTTTTTTTGCTAATTTTTTTTTCTAATTTTTTTTTGTTTTTTTGCTAATTCAGATTTTTTTTCTAATTTTTTTTGTTTTTTTTTGCTAATTTTTTTTCTATTTTTATTCTATTTTTTTTTTTTTTTTTTTGCTAATTCAGATTTTTTTTTTTTTTTTGCTAATTCAGATTTTTTTTTTTTTTTTTTGCTAGTTCAATTTTTTTTTTTGCTAATTCAGATTTTTTTTTTTTTTTGCTAATTCAAATTTTTTTTTCCAATTTTTTATTTTTTTTTTGCTAATTCAGATTTTTTTGTCTATTTTTTTTTGTTTTTTTTTTTGCTAATTCAGATTTTTTTTTTTTGCTAATTCAACTTTTTTTCTAATTTTTTTTTTTTTTTTTTTGCTAATTCAATTTTTTTTTTTTTTTTTGCTAAATCAGATTTTTTTTCTATTTTTTTTTTCTAATTTTTTTTCCAATTTTTTTTTGCTAATTCAGATTTTTTTTTTTTGCTAATTCAGATTTTTTTTTTTTTCTAATTAAATTTTTTTTTTTGCTAATTCAGGGTTTTTTCTTTGTTTTTTTTTTGCTAATTCAGATTTTTTTTTTTTTTTTTTTGCTAATTCAAATTTTTTTTTTCTAATTTTTTTTCCAATTTTTTTTTTTTTTTTTTTGCTAATTCAGATTTTTTTTTCTAATTTTTTTTTTTTGCTATATCAGATTTTTTTTTTTGCTATATCAGATTTTTTTTCTAATTTTTATTTTTTTTTTTGCTAATTCAGATTTTTTTTTTTTTTGCTAATTCAAATTTTTTTTCTTCTAATTTTTTTTTTCAATTTTTTTTTTGCTAATTCAGATTTTTTTTTTTTTGTTATATCAGATTTTTTTGTCTATTTTTTTTTCTAAATTTTATTTTTTTTTGCTCATTCAGATTTTTTTTTTTTTCGTTTTTTGCTAATTCAGATTTTTTTTTTTTTAATTCAGATTTTTTTTTTTTTTGCTAATTCAGATTTTTTTTCTAATTTTTTTTCCAATTTTTTTTTTTTTTTGCTAATTCAGATTTTTTTTCTAATTTTTTTTTGTTTTTTTTTTGTTGCTAATTCAGATTTTTTTTTGCTAATTCAGATTTTTTTTCTAATTTTTTTTTGTTTTTTGCTAATTCAGATTTTTTTTCTAATTTTTTTTTTCCAAATTTTTTTGCTATTTCAGATTTTTTTTTGTTTTTTTTTTGCTAATTCAGATTTTTTTCTAATTTTTTTTTTGTTTTTTGCTAATTCAGATTTTTTTTTTCTAATTTTTTTTTTTTTTGCTATATCAGATTTTTTTGTCTATTTTTTTTCTAATTTTTACTTTTTTTTTGTATTTTTTTGCTAATTCAAATTTTTTTTTTTTTCTAATTTTTTTTCCAATTTTTTTTTTTTTTTTTTGCTAATTCAGATTTTTTTTTCTATTTTTTTTCTAATTTTTTTTTTGCTAATTCAAATTTTTTTTTTTTGCTAATTCAGATTTTTTTCTAATTTTTTTTTCCAATTTTTTTTTTTTTTTTTTGCTAATTCAGATTTTTTTTTGCTAATTCAGATTTTTTTTTGCTAATTCAGATTTTTTTTTGCTAATTCAGATTTTTTTTTTGTTTTTTGCTAATTCAGATTTTTTTTTATAATTTTTTTTTTTCCAATTTTTTTTTTTTTTTTGCTAATTCAGATTTTTTGTTTTTTGCTAATTTTTTTTTTCTAATTTTTTTTTTTTTTTTTGCTAATTCAGATTTTTTTTTCTATTTTTTTTTTTTTTGCTAATTCTGATTTTTTTTTTTATTTTTTTTTTTCCTAATTTTTTTTTGTTTTGTTTTTTTTTTTTTTTGCTAATTCAGATTTTTTTTTTTTTGCTAATTCAGATTTTTTTTTTTTTGCTAATTCAGATTTTTATTTTTTTTTGCTAATTCAGATTTTTTTTTTTTTTTTTGATAATTCAGATTTTTTTTTCTAATTTTTTTTTGCTAATTCAATTTTTTTTTTGCTAAATCAGATTTTTTTTTCTATTTTTTTTTCTAATTTTTTTTTTCCAATTTTTTCTTTGCTAATTCAGATTTTTTTTTTTTTTTTTTGCTAATTCAGATTTTTTTTGCTAATTCAAATTTTTTTTTTTTTTTTTTTTTTTTTGCTAATTCAGATTATTTTTTTTGCTAATTCAGATTTTTTTTTTTTTTTTGCTAATTCAAATTTTTTTTTCTAATTTTTTTTTCCAATTTTTTTTTTTTTTTTGCTAATTCAGATTTTTTTTTCTAATTTTTTTTTTTTTGTTGCTATATCAGATTTTTTTTCTAATTTTTATTTTTTTTTTTGCTAATTCAGATTTTTTTTTTTTTGCTAATTCAAATTTTTTTTTTCTAATTTTTTTTTTTCAATTTTTTTTTTTTGCTAATTCAGATTTTTTTTTTTGCTATATCAGATTTTTTTGTCTATTTTTTTTCTAAATTTTATTTTTTTTTGCTAATCCAGATTTTTTTTTTTTTGCTAATTCAGATTTTTTTTTTCGTTTTTTTGCTAATTCAGATTTTTTTTTTCTATTTTTTTTTTTTGTAATTCAGATTTTTTTTTTTTTGCTAATTCAGATTTTTTTTTCTAATTTTTTTTTCAATTTTTTTTTTTTTTTTTTTTGCTAATTCAGATTTTTTTTCTAATTTTTTTTGGTTTTTTTTTTTTTTTGCTAATTCAGATTTTTTTTTTGCTAATTCAGATTTTTTTTTCTAATTTTTTTTTGTTTTTTGTTAATTCAGATTTTTTTCAAATTTTTTTTCCAAATTTTTTTTTTTTGCTAATTCAGATTTTTTTCTAATTTTTTTTTTGTTTTTTTTTGGCTAATTCAGATTTTTTTTTTCTAATTTTATTTTTTTTTTTTTGCTAATTCGGATTTTTTTTCTTTTGCTAATTCAGATTGTTTTTTGTTTTTTGCTAACTCAGATTTTTTTTGTTTTTTGCTAATTCAGATTTTTTTTTTTTTGCTAATTCAGATTTTTTTTCCAATTTTTTGCTAATTCAGATTTTTTTTTTTGCTAATTTTTTTTTTCTAATTTTTTTTTTTTGCTAATTCAGATTTTTTTTCTAATTTTTTTTGTTTTTTTTTGCTAATTTTTTTTTTCTATTTTTTTGCTAATTCAGATTTTTTTTTCTAATTTTTTTTTTTTTTTTGCTAGTTCAAATTTTTTTTTTTTTTTTTGCTAATTCAGATTTTTTTTTTTTTTTTTGCTAATTCAAATTTTTTTTTTTTATTTTTTTTCCAATTTTTATTTTTTTTTTTTTGCTAATTTAGATTTTTTTTTTTTTGCTAATTCAGATTTTTTTTTTTGCTAATTCAAATTTTTTTTCTAATTTTTTTTTTTTTTTTTTTTTGCTAATTCAATTTTTTTTTTTGCTAAATCAGATTTTTTTTTCTATTTTTTTTTCTAATTTTTTTTTTCCAATTTTTTCTTTGCTAATTCAGATTTTTTTTTTTTTTGCTAATTCAGATTTTTTTTGCTAATTCAAATTTTTTTTTTTTTTTTTTTTTGCTAATTCAGATTATTTTTTTTTGCTAATTCAGATTTTTTTTTTTTTTGCTAATTCAAATTTTTTTTTCTAATTTTTTTTTCCAATTTTTTTTTTTTTTTGCTAATTCAGATTTTTTTTTCTACTTTTTTTTTTTTGTTGCTATATCAGATTTTTTTTCTAATTTTTTTTTTTTTTTTTGCTAATTCAGATTTTTTTTTTTTTTGCTAATTCAATTTTTTTTTTTCTAATTTTTTTTTTCAATTTTTTTTTTTTTGCTAATTCAGATTTTTTTTTTTGCTATATCAGATTTTTTTGTCTATTTTTTTTCTAAATTTTATTTTTTTTTGCTAATCCAGATTTTTTTTTTTTTTGCTAATTCAGATTTTTTTTCGTTTTTTGCTAATTCAGATTTTTTTTTTCTATTTTTTTTTTTGTAATTCAGATTTTTTTTTTTTTACTAATTCAGATTTTTTTTTCTAATTTTTTTTCCAATTTTTTTTTTTTTTTTTTTTTGCTAATTCAGATTTTTTTTCTAATTTTTTTTGGTTTTTTTTTTTTTTGCTAATTCAGATTTTTTTTTTGCTAATTCAGATTTTTTTTTCTAATTTTTTTTTTGTTTTTTGTTAATTCAGATTTTTTTTTCTAATTTTTTTTTCCAAATTTTTTTTTTTTGCTAATTCAGATTTTTTTTCTAATTTTTTTTTCCAATTTTTTTTTTTTTTTGCTAAATCAGATTTTTTTTTCTATTTTTTTTTCTAATTTTTTTTTTCCAATTTTTTCTTTGCTAATTCAGATTTTTTTTTTTTTTTTGCTAATTCAGATTTTTTTTGCTAATTCAAATTTTTTTTTTTTTTTTTTTTTTGCTAATTCAGATTATTTTTTTTTGCTAATTCAGATTTTTTTTTTTTTTGCTAATTCAAATTTTTTTTCTAATTTTTTTTTCCAATTTTTTTTTTTTTTTTGCTAATTCAGATTTTTTTTTCTACTTTTTTTTTTTTTGTTGCTATATCAGATTTTTTTCTAATTTTTATTTTTTTTTTTGCTAATTCAGATTTTTTTTTTTTTGCTAATTCAAATTTTTTTTTTCTAATTTTTTTTTTTCAATTTTTTTTTTTTCTAATTCAGATTTTTTTTTTTGCTATATCAGATTTTTTTGTCTATTTTTTTTCTAAATTTTATTTTTTTTTGCTAATCCAGATTTTTTTTTTTTTGCTAATTCAGATTTTTTTTTTCGTTTTTTGCTAATTCAGATTTTTTTTTTCTATTTTTTTTTTTTTGTAATTCAGATTTTTTTTTTTTGCTAATTCAGATTTTTTTTTCTAATTTTTTTTCCAATTTTTTTTTTTTTTTTTTTTTGCTAATTCAGATTTTTTTTCTAATTTTTTTTGGTTTTTTTTGCTAAATCAGATTTTTTTTTGCTAATTCAGATTTTTTTTTCTAATTTTTTTTTTGTTTTTTGTTAATTCAGATTTTTTTCTAATTTTTTTTCCAAATTTTTTTTTTTTTGCTAATTCAGATTTTTTTCTAATTTTTTTTTTGTTTTTTTTTGGCTAATTCAGATTTTTTTTTTCTAATTTTATTTTTTTTTTTTTGCTAATTCGGATTTTTTTTCTTTTGCTAATTCAGATTGTTTTTTGTTTTTTGCTAACTCAGATTTTTTTGTTTTTTGCTAATTCAGATTTTTTTTTTTTGCTAATTCAGATTTTTTTTCCAATTTTTTGCTAATTCAGATTTTTTTTTTGCTAATTTTTTTTTTCTAATTTTTTTTTTTTGCTAATTCAGATTTTTTTTTCTAATTTTTTTTGTTTTTTTTTGCTAATTTTTTTTTTCTATTTTTTTTTTAATTTTTTTTGCTAATTCAGATTTTTTTTTTTTTTGCTAATTCAGATTTTTTTTCTAATTTTTTTTTTTTTTTGCTAGTTCAAATTTTTTTTTTTTTTTTTTGCTAATTCAGATTTTTTTTTTTTTTTTGCTAATTCAAATTTTTTTTTTTTATTTTTTTTCCAATTTTTTATTTTTTTTTTTTTGCTAATTTAGATTTTTTTTTTTTTGCTAATTCAGATTTTTTTTTTTTGCTAATTCAAATTTTTTTTTCTAATTTTTTTTTTTTTTTTTTTTTTGCTAATTCAATTTTTTTTTTTTGCTAAATCAGATTTTTTTTTCTATTTTTTTTTTCTAATTTTTTTTTTCCAATTTTTTCTTTGCTAATTCAGATTTTTTTTTTTTTTTGCTAATTCAGATTTTTTTTGCTAATTCAAATTTTTTTTTTTTTTTTTTTTTTTGCTAATTCAGATTATTTTTTTTTTGCTAATTCAGATTTTTTTTTTTTTTGCTAATTCAAATTTTTTTTTCTAATTTTTTTTTCCATTTTTTTTTTTTTTTTGCTAATTCAGATTTTTTTTCTACTTTTTTTTTTTTTGTTGCTATATCAGATTTTTTTTCTAATTTTTATTTTTTTTTTTGCTAATTCAGATTTTTTTTTTTTTGCTAATTCAATTTTTTTTTTTCTAATTTTTTTTTTCAATTTTTTTTTTTTTGCTAATTCAGATTTTTTTTTACTATATCAGATTTTTTTGTCTATTTTTTTTCTAAATTTTATTTTTTTTTGCTAATCCAGATTTTTTTTTTTTTTTTGCTAATTCAGATTTTTTTTTTCGTTTTTTGCTAATTCAGATTTTTTTTTTCTATTTTTTTTTTTTTGTAATTCAGATTTTTTTTTTTTTGCTAATTCAGATTTTTTTTTCTAATTTTTTTTCCAATTTTTTTTTTTTTTTTGCTATTTCAGATTTTTTTTGGTTTTTTTTTTTTTGCTAATTCAGATTTTTTTTCTAATTTTTTTTGGTTTTTTTTTTTTTTGCTAATTCAGATTTTTTTTTGCTAATTCAGATTTTTTTTTGTTTTTTGTTAATTCAGATTTTTTTTCTAATTTTTTTTTCCAAATTTTTTTTTTTTTGCTAATTCAGATTTTTTTTCTAATTTTTTTTTCCAATTTTTTTTTTTTTTTTGCTAAATCAGATTTTTTTTTCTATTTTTTTTTCTAATTTTTTTTTTCCAATTTTTTCTTTGCTAATTCAGATTTTTTTTTTTTTTTTTGCTAATTCAGATTTTTTTTGCTAATTCAAATTTTTTTTTTTTTTTTTTTTTTTGCTAATTCAGATTATTTTTTTTGCTAATTCAGATTTTTTTTTTTTTTGCTAATTCAAATTTTTTTTTCTAATTTTTTTTTCCAATTTTTTTTTTTTTTTTGCTAATTCAGATTTTTTTTTCTACTTTTTTTTTTTTGTTGCTATATCAGATTTTTTTCTAATTTTTATTTTTTTTTTTGCTAATTCAGATTTTTTTTTTTTTTGCTAATTCAAATTTTTTTTTTCTAATTTTTTTTTTTTCAATTTTTTTTTTTGCTAATTCAGATTTTTTTTTTTTGCTATATCAGATTTTTTTGTCTATTTTTTTTCTAAATTTTATTTTTTTTTGCTAATCCAGATTTTTTTTTTTTTGCTAATTCAGATTTTTTTTTTCGTTTTTTGCTAATTCAGATTTTTTTTTTCTATTTTTTTTTTTTTGTAATTCAGATTTTTTTTTTTTGCTAATTCAGATTTTTTTTTCTAATTTTTTTTCCAATTTTTTTTTTTTTTTTTTTTTTGCTAATTCAGATTTTTTTTCTAATTTTTTTTGGTTTTTTTTTTTTTTGCTAATTCAGATTTTTTTTTGCTAATTCAGATTTTTTTTTCTAATTTTTTTTTTGTTTTTTGTTAATTCAGATTTTTTTCTAATTTTTTTTCCAAATTTTTTTTTTTTTTGCTAATTCAGATTTTTTTCTAATTTTTTTTTTGTTTTTTTTTGGCTAATTCAGATTTTTTTTTTCTAATTTTATTTTTTTTTTTTTGCTAATTCGGATTTTTTTTCTTTTGCTAATTCAGATTGTTTTTTGTTTTTTGCTAACTCAGATTTTTTTTGTTTTTTGCTAATTCAGATTTTTTTTTTTTGCTAATTCAGATTTTTTTTTCCAATTTTTTGCTAATTCAGATTTTTTTTTTTGCTAATTTTTTTTTTCTAATTTTTTTTTTTTGCTAATTCAGATTTTTTTTTCTAATTTTTTTTGTTTTTTTTTGCTAATTTTTTTTTTTCTATTTTTTTTTTAATTTTTTTTGCTAATTCAGATTTTTTTTTTTTTTTGCTAATTCAGATTTTTTTTTCTAATTTTTTTTTTTTTTTGCTAGTTCAAATTTTTTTTTTTTTTTTTTGCTAATTCAGATTTTTTTTTTTTTTTGCTAATTCAAATTTTTTTTTTTTATTTTTTTTCCAATTTTTTATTTTTTTTTTTTTGCTAATTTAGATTTTTTTTTTTTTGCTAATTCAGATTTTTTTTTTTTGCTAATTCAAATTTTTTTTTCTAATTTTTTTTTTTTTTTTTTTTGCTAATTCAATTTTTTTTTTTTGCTAAATCAGATTTTTTTTTCTATTTTTTTTTCTAATTTTTTTTTTCCAATTTTTTCTTTGCTAATTCAGATTTTTTTTTTTTTTTTGCTAATTCAGATTTTTTTTGCTAATTCAAATTTTTTTTTTTTTTTTTTTTTTTGCTAATTCAGATTATTTTTTTTTTGCTAATTCAGATTTTTTTTTTTTTTGCTAATTCAAATTTTTTTTTCTAATTTTTTTTTCCATTTTTTTTTTTTTTTGCTAATTCAGATTTTTTTTTCTACTTTTTTTTTTTTGTTGCTATATCAGATTTTTTTTCTAATTTTTATTTTTTTTTTGCTAATTCAGATTTTTTTTTTTTGCTAATTCAATTTTTTTTTTTCTAATTTTTTTTTTCAATTTTTTTTTTTTTGCTAATTCAGATTTTTTTTTTACTATATCAGATTTTTTTGTCTATTTTTTTTCTAAATTTTATTTTTTTTTGCTAATCCAGATTTTTTTTTTTTTTTGCTAATTCAGATTTTTTTTTTCGTTTTTTGCTAATTCAGATTTTTTTTTTCTATTTTTTTTTTTTTGTAATTCAGATTTTTTTTTTTTTTGCTAATTCAGATTTTTTTTTCTAATTTTTTTTCCAATTTTTTTTTTTTTTTTTTTTTTTGCTATTTCAGATTTTTTTTCTAATTTTTTTTGGTTTTTTTTTTTTTTGCTAATTCAGATTTTTTTTTGCTAATTCAGATTTTTTTTTTTAATTTTTTTTTTGTTTTTTGTTAATTCAGATTTTTTTTCTAATTTTTTTTTCCAAATTTTTTTTTTTTTGCTAATTCAGATTTTTTTTTGTTTTTTTTTTTTGCTAATTCAGATTTTTTTTCTAATTTTTTTTTGTTTTTTGCTAATTCAGATTTTTTTTTTTTTTTTTTTTTTTTTTTTTTTTTTTGCTAATTCAGATTTTTTTTTTGTTTTTTGCTAATTCAGATTTTTTTTTGTTTTTTGCTAATTCAGATTTTTTTTCTAATTTTTTTTTCCAATTATTTTTTTTTTGCTAATTCAGATTTTTTGTTTTTTGCTAATTTTTTTTTTCTAATTTTTTTTTTTTTTTTTTTTGCTGCTAATCAGATTTTTTTTTTATTTTTTTTCCTAATTTTTTTTTGTTTTGTTTTTTTTTTTTTGCTAATACAGATATTTTTTTTGCTAATTCAGATTTTTTTTCTGCTAATTTTTTTTGTCTATTTTTTTTTTTTTTGCTAATTCAGATTTTTTTTCTAATTTGTTTTTGTTTTTTTTTTGCTAATTCAGATTTTTTTTTTCTATTTTTTTTCTAATTTTTTTTTGCTAATTCATATTTTTTTTTTTTGCTAATTCATATTTTTTTTTTCTAATTCATATTTTTGTTGCTAATTCAGATTTTTTTTTTCTAATTCATATTTTATTTTTTTTTTTTTTGCTAATTCATATTTTTTTTTTTTTTGCTAATTCAGATTTTTTTTTTTTGCTAATTCAGATTTTTTTTTTCTTCTAATTCATATTTTTTTTTTTGCTATATCAGATTTTTTTGTCTATTTTTTTTCTAATTTTTTTTTTTTTTTTGCTAATTCAGATTTTTTTTTTTTTTGCTAATTCAGATTTTTTTTTCGTTTTTTGCTAATTCAGATTTTTTTTTTCTATTTTTTTTTTTTTTGTAATTCAGATTTTTTTTTTTTCTAATTCAGATTTTTTTTTTCTAATTTTTTTTCCATTTTTTTTTTTTAATTCAGATTTTTTTTTCTAATTTTTTTTTTTGTTTTTTTTTTTGCTAATTCAGATTTTTTTTTGCTAATTCAGATTTTTTTTTCTAATTTTTTTTTGTTTTTTGCTAATTCAGATTTTTTTTTTTTGCTATATCAGATTTTTTTTTCTAATTTTTATTTTTTTTTTTGTATTTTTTTGCTAATTCAAATTTTTTTTTCTAATTTTTTTTTCTAATTTTTTTTTCCATTTTTTTTTTGCTAATTCAGATTTTTTTTTCTAATTTTTTTTTTTTTTTGCTAATTCAGATTTTTTTTTTTGCTATTTCAGATTTTTTTTTCTAATTTTTTTTTCCAATTTTTTTTTTTTTGCTAATTCAGATTTTTTTTTGCTAATTCAGATTTTTTTTTGCTAATTCAGATTTTTTTTTGTTTTTTGCTAATTCAGATTTTTTTTCTAATTTTTTTTTCCAATTTTTTTTTTTTGCTAATTCAGATTTTTTTTTCTAATTTTTTTGCTAATTCAGATTTTTTTTTTATTTTTTTTGCCTAATTTTTTTTTGTTTTGTTTTTTTTTTTTTGCTAATTCAGATTTTTTTTTTTGCTAATTCAGATTTTTTTTTCTGCTAATTTTTTTTGTCTATTTTTTTTTTTTTTTTTTGCTAATTCAGATTTTTTTTCTAATTTTTTTTTGTTTTTTTTTTGCTAATTCAGATTTTTTTTTTCTATTTTTTTTCTAATTTTTTTTTGCTAATTCATATTTTTTTTTTGCTAATTCATATTTTTTTTCTAATTCATATTTTTTTTGCTAATTCAGATTTTTTTTTTTCTAATTCATATTTTTTTTTGCTAATTCACATTTTTTTTTTTTTTTTGCTAATTCAGATTTTTTTTTTTTTGCTAATTCAGATTTTTTTTTTCTTCTAATTCATATTTTTTTTTTTTGCTAATTCAGATTTTTTTTTTTTTCCAATTTTTTTTTTTTGCTAATTCAGATTTTTTGTTTTTTGCTAATTTTTTTTTTCTAATTTTTTTTTTTGCTAATTCAGATTTTTTTTTCTAATTTTTTTGCTAATTCAGATTTTTTTTTTATTTTTTTTTGCCTAATTTTTTTTTGTTTTGTTTTTTTTTTGCTAATTCAGATTTTTTTTTTTTGCTAATTCAGATTTTTTTTTCTGCTAATTTTTTTTGTCTATTTTTTTTTTTTTTTTGCTAATTCAGATTTTTTTTCTAATTTTTTTTTGTTTTTTTTTGCTAATTCAGATTTTTTTTTCTATTTTTTTTCTAATTTTTTTTTGCTAATTCATATTTTTTTTTTTGCTAATTCATATTTTTTTTTTTTTGTTAATTCAGATTTTTTGTTTTTTTCTAATTCATATTTTTTTTGCTAATTCATATTTTTTTTTGCTAATTCAGATTTTTTTTTTTTTTTTTGCTAATTCAGATTTTTTTTTCTAATTCATATTTTTTTTTTTTGCTAATTCATATTTTTTTTTTCTAATTCATATTTTTTTTGCTAATTCAGATTTTTTTTTTTCTAATTCATATTTTTTTTTTTTGCTAATTCATATTTTTTTTTTTTTTTTGCTAATTCAGATTTTTTTTTTTGCTAATTCAGATTTTTTTTCTAATTCATATTTTTTTTTTGCTAATTCAGATTTTTTTTTCTAATTTATATTTTTTTTTTTTTGCTAATTCAGATTTTTTTTTTCTTTTTTTTTTTTGCTAATTCAGATTTTTTTTTTCTAATTCATATTTTTTTTTTTTGCTAATTCATATTTTTTTTCTAATTCATATTTTTTTTTTTTTTTTTTTTGCTAATTCAGATTTTTTTTTTTCTAATTCATATTTTTTTTTTTTTTGCTAATTCATATTTTTTTTTTTTTGCTAATTCAGATTTTTTTTTTGCTAATTCAGATTTTTTTTTGCTAATTCACATTTTTTTTTTTTTTTGCTATATCAGATTTTTTTTTCTAATTTTTATTTTTTTTTTTGTATTTTTTTGCTAATTCAAATTTTTTTTCTAATTTTTTTTTTCTATTTTTTTTTCCAATTTTTTTTTTTTTGCTAATTCAGATTTTTTTTCTATTTTTTTTCTAATTTTTTTTTTTTTTGCTAATTCAGATTTTTTTTTTTTGCTAATTCAGATTTTTTTTTCTAATTTTTTTTTTTTTTTTTTTTTTTTTTTTTTTTGCTAATTCAGATTTTTTTTTGCTAATTCAGATTTTTTTTTGCTAATTCAGATTTTTTTTTTGTTTTTTGCTAATTCAGATTTTTTTTCTAATTTTTTTTTTCCAATTTTTTTTTTTTGCTAATTCAGATTTTTTTTCTGCTAATTTTTTTTTGCTAATTCAAATTTTTTTTTTTTTTTGCTAATTCAAATTTTTTTTTTATTTTTTGCTAATTCAAATTTTTTTTTTCTAATTTTTTTTCCAATTTTTTTTTTGCTAATTCAGATTTTTTTTTCTAATTTTTTTTTTTTTTTGCTAATTCAGATTTTTTTTTGCTAATTCAGATTTTTTTTTCTAATTTTTTTTTTTTTTTTTTTTGCTAATTCAAATTTTTTTTTCCAATTTTTTTTTTTTTTTGCTAATTCAGATTTTTTTTTTCCCTAATTTATTTTTTTTTTTGCTAATTCAGATTTTTTTTTTTTTTTTTTTTTTGCTAATTCAGATTTTTTTTTTCTAATTTTTTTTTGCTAATTCATATTTTTTTTGCTAATTCAGATTTTTTTTCTAATTTTTTTTTTTTTTTGCTAATTCAGATTTTTTTTTCTAATTTTTTTTTTTTTTTTTTTGCTAATTCAGATTTTTTTTCTATTTTTTTTTTCTAATTTTTTTGTTTTGTTTTTTTTTTTTTTTGCTAATTCAGATTTTTTTTTTTTTTGCTAATTCAGATTTATTTTCTGCTAATTTTTTTTTCTAATTTTTTTTTGCTAATTCAAATTTTTTTGTAATTTTTTTTTGTTTTTTTTTTTTTGCTAATTCAGATTTTTTTTTTCTAATTTTATTTTTTTTTTTTTGCTAATTCGGATTTTTTTTTTTTTGCTAATTCAGATTTTTTTTTCTAATTTTTTTTTTGTTTTTTGCTAATTCAGATTTTTTTTTGTTTTTTGTTAATTCAGATTTTTTTTTTTTTGCTAATCCAGATTTTTTTTTCCAATTTTTTTTTTTTTTTTTTTTGCTAATTCAGATTTTTTTTTTTTGCTAATTTTTTTTTCTAATTTTTTTTTGCTAATTCAAATTTTTTTGTAATTTTTTTTTGTTTTTTTTTTTTTGCTAATTCAGATTTTTTTTTTCTAATTTTATTTTTTTTTTTTTGCTAATTCGGATTTTTTTTTTTTTGCTAATTCAGATTTTTTTTTCTAATTTTTTTTTTGTTTTTTGCTAATTCAGATTTTTTTTTGTTTTTTGTTAATTCAGATTTTTTTTTTTTTGCTAATCCAGATTTTTTTTTCCAATTTTTTTTTTTTTTTTTTTTGCTAATTCAGATTTTTTTTTTTTGCTAATTTTTTTTTCTAATTTTTTTTTTGTTTTTTGCTAATTCAGATTTTTTTTTTTTTTTTGCTAATTCAGATTTTTTTTTTTTTTTTTTGCTAGTTCAATTTTTTTTTTTTGCTAATTCAGATTTTTTTTTTTTTTTGCTAATTCAAATTTTTTTTTCCAATTTTTTATTTTTTTTTTGCTAATTCAGATTTTTTTGTCTATTTTTTTTTGTTTTTTTTTTGCTAATTCAGATTTTTTTTTTTTGCTAATTCAACTTTTTTTCTAATTTTTTTTTTTTTTTTTTTGCTAATTCAATTTTTTTTTTTTTTTTTGCTAAATCAGATTTTTTTTCTATTTTTTTTTCTAATTTTTTTTCCAATTTTTTTTTGCTAATTCAGATTTTTTTTTTTTGCTAATTCAGATTTTTTTTTTTTTCTAATTAAATTTTTTTTTTGCTAATTCAGGGTTTTTTCTTTGTTTTTTTTTTGCTAATTCAGATTTTTTTTTTTTTTTTTTTTGCTAATTCAAATTTTTTTTTTCTAATTTTTTTTCCAATTTTTTTTTTTTTTTTTTTGCTAATTCAGATTTTTTTTTCTAATTTTTTTTTTTTGCTATATCAGATTTTTTTTTTTGCTATATCAGATTTTTTTTCTAATTTTTATTTTTTTTTTTGCTAATTCAGATTTTTTTTTTTTGCTAATTCAAATTTTTTTTCTTCTAATTTTTTTTTTCAATTTTTTTTTTGCTAATTCAGATTTTTTTTTTTTGTTTTATCAGATTTTTTTGTCTATTTTTTTTTCTAAATTTTATTTTTTTTTGCTCATTCAGATTTTTTTTTTTCGTTTTTTGCTAATTCAGATTTTTTTTTTTTAATTCAGATTTTTTTTTTTTTTGCTAATTCAGATTTTTTTTCTAATTTTTTTTCCAATTTTTTTTTTTTTTTGCTAATTCAGATTTTTTTTCTAATTTTTTTTTGTTTTTTTTTTTTGCTAATTCAGATTTTTTTTTGCTAATTCAGATTTTTTTTCTAATTTTTTTTTGTTTTTTGCTAATTCAGATTTTTTTTCTAATTTTTTTTTTCCAAATTTTTTTGCTATTTCAGATTTTTTTTTGTTTTTTTTTTGCTAATTCAGATTTTTTTCTAATTTTTTTTTTGTTTTTTGCTAATTCAGATTTCTTTTTTCTAATTTTTTTTTTTTTTTGCTAATTCAGATTTTTTTTTCTAATTTTTTTTTTGTTTTTTGTTAATTCAGATTTTTTTCTAATTTTTTTTTCCAAATTTTTTTTTTTTTTGCTAATTCAGATTTTTTTCTAATTTTTTTTTGTTTTTTTTTGGCTAATTCAGATTTTTTTTTTCTAATTTTATTTTTTTTTTTTTGCTAATTCGGATTTTTTTTCTTTTGCTAATTCAGATTGTTTTTTGTTTTTTGCTAACTCAGATTTTTTTTGTTTTTTGCTAATTCAGATTTTTTTTTTTTGCTAATTCAGATTTTTTTTTCCAATTTTTTGCTAATTCAGATTTTTTTTTTTGCTAATTTTTTTTTTCTAATTTTTTTTTTTTGCTAATTCAGATTTTTTTTCTAATTTTTTTTGTTTTTTTTTGCTAATTTTTTTTTTCTATTTTTTTGCTAATTCAGATTTTTTTTTCTAATTTTTTTTTTTTTTTTGCTAGTTCAAATTTTTTTTTTTTTTTTTTGCTAATTCAGATTTTTTTTTTTTTTTTGCTAATTCAAATTTTTTTTTTTTATTTTTTTTCCAATTTTTTATTTTTTTTTTTTTGCTAATTTAGATTTTTTTTTTTTTGCTAATTCAGATTTTTTTTTTTTGCTAATTCAAATTTTTTTTCTAATTTTTTTTTTTTTTTTTTTTTGCTAATTCAATTTTTTTTTTTGCTAAATCAGATTTTTTTTTCTATTTTTTTTTCTAATTTTTTTTTCCAATTTTTTCTTTGCTAATTCAGATTTTTTTTTTTTTGCTAATTCAGATTTTTTTTGCTAATTCAAATTTTTTTTTTTTTTTTTTTTTTTGCTAATTCAGATTATTTTTTTTTGCTAATTCAGATTTTTTTTTTTTTTGCTAATTCAAATTTTTTTTTCTAATTTTTTTTTCCAATTTTTTTTTTTTTTGCTAATTCAGATTTTTTTTTCTACTTTTTTTTTTTGTTGCTATATCAGATTTTTTTTCTAATTTTTATTTTTTTTTTTGCTAATTCAGATTTTTTTTTTTTTTGCTAATTCAATTTTTTTTTTTCTAATTTTTTTTTTCAATTTTTTTTTTTTTTGCTAATTCAGATTTTTTTTTTTGCTATATCAGATTTTTTTGTCTATTTTTTTTCTAAATTTTATTTTTTTTTGCTAATCCAGATTTTTTTTTTTTTTGCTAATTCAGATTTTTTTTTCGTTTTTTGCTAATTCAGATTTTTTTTTTCTATTTTTTTTTTGTAATTCAGATTTTTTTTTTTTTGCTAATTCAGATTTTTTTTTCTAATTTTTTTTCCAATTTTTTTTTTTTTTTTTTTTTTGCTAATTCAGATTTTTTTTCTAATTTTTTTTGGTTTTTTTTTTTTTTGCTAATTCAGATTTTTTTTTGCTAATTCAGATTTTTTTTTCTAATTTTTTTTTTGTTTTTTGTTAATTCAGATTTTTTTTCTAATTTTTTTTTCCAAATTTTTTTTTTTTTGCTAATTCAGATTTTTTTTCTAATTTTTTTTTCCAATTTTTTTTTTTTTTGCTAAATCAGATTTTTTTTTCTATTTTTTTTTCTAATTTTTTTTTTCCAATTTTTTCTTTGCTAATTCAGATTTTTTTTTTTTTTTTGCTAATTCAGATTTTTTTTGCTAATTCAAATTTTTTTTTTTTTTTTTTTTTTTTGCTAATTCAGATTATTTTTTTTTGCTAATTCAGATTTTTTTTTTTTTTGCTAATTCAAATTTTTTTTTCTAATTTTTTTTTCCAATTTTTTTTTTTTTTTTGCTAATTCAGATTTTTTTTCTACTTTTTTTTTTTTGTTGCTATATCAGATTTTTTTCTAATTTTTATTTTTTTTTTTGCTAATTCAGATTTTTTTTTTTTTTGCTAATTCAAATTTTTTTTTTCTAATTTTTTTTTTTCAATTTTTTTTTTTGCTAATTCAGATTTTTTTTTTTTGCTATATCAGATTTTTTTGTCTATTTTTTTTCTAAATTTTATTTTTTTTTGCTAATCCAGATTTTTTTTTTTTTGCTAATTCAGATTTTTTTTTTCGTTTTTTGCTAATTCAGATTTTTTTTTTCTATTTTTTTTTTTTTGTAATTCAGATTTTTTTTTTTTGCTAATTCAGATTTTTTTTTTCTAATTTTTTTTCCAATTTTTTTTTTTTTTTTTTTTTTGCTAATTCAGATTTTTTTTCTAATTTTTTTTGGTTTTTTTTTTTTTTTGCTAATTCAGATTTTTTTTTGCTAATTCAGATTTTTTTTTCTAATTTTTTTTTTGTTTTTTGTTAATTCAGATTTTTTTCTAATTTTTTTTCCAAATTTTTTTTTTGTTTTGCTAATTCAGATTTTTTTCTAATTTTTTTTTTGTTTTTTTTTTGGCTAATTCAGATTTTTTTTTTCTAATTTTATTTTTTTTTTTTTGCTAATTCGGATTTTTTTTCTTTTGCTAATTCAGATTGTTTTTTGTTTTTTGCTAACTCAGATTTTTTTTGTTTTTTGCTAATTCAGATTTTTTTTTTTTGCTAATTCAGATTTTTTTTTCCAATTTTTTGCTAATTCAGATTTTTTTTTTTGCTAATTTTTTTTTTCTAATTTTTTTTTTTTGCTAATTCAGATTTTTTTTTCTAATTTTTTTTGTTTTTTTTTTCTAATTTTTTTTTTCTATTTTTTTTTTAATTTTTTTTGCTAATTCAGATTTTTTTTTTTTTTGCTAATTCAGATTTTTTTTTCTAATTTTTTTTTTTTTTTGCTAGTTCAAATTTTTTTTTTTTTTTTTTGCTAATTCAGATTTTTTTTTTTTTTTGCTAATTCAAATTTTTTTTTTTTATTTTTTTTCCAATTTTTTATTTTTTTTTTTTGCTAATTTAGATTTTTTTTTTTTTGCTAATTCAGATTTTTTTTTTTTGCTAATTCAAATTTTTTTTTCTAATTTTTTTTTTTTTTTTTTTTTTGCTAATTCAATTTTTTTTTTTTGCTAAATCAGATTTTTTTTTCTATTTTTTTTTCTAATTTTTTTTTCCAATTTTTTCTTTGCTAATTCAGATTTTTTTTTTTTTTTTGCTAATTCAGATTTTTTTTGCTAATTCAAATTTTTTTTTTTTTTTTTTTTTTGCTAATTCAGATTATTTTTTTTTTGCTAATTCAGATTTTTTTTTTTTTTGCTAATTCAAATTTTTTTTTCTAATTTTTTTTTCCATTTTTTTTTTTTTTTTGCTAATTCAGATTTTTTTTTCTACTTTTTTTTTTTGTTGCTATATCAGATTTTTTTTCTAATTTTTATTTTTTTTTTTGCTAATTCAGATTTTTTTTTTTTTTGCTAATTCAATTTTTTTTTTCTAATTTTTTTTTTCAATTTTTTTTTTTTTGCTAATTCAGATTTTTTTTTTACTATATCAGATTTTTTTGTCTATTTTTTTTCTAAATTTTATTTTTTTTTGCTAATCCAGATTTTTTTTTTTTTTGCTAATTCAGATTTTTTTTTTTCGTTTTTTGCTAATTCAGATTTTTTTTTTTTTGTAATTCAGATTTTTTTTTTTTTGCTAATTCAGATTTTTTTTTCTAATTTTTTTTCCAATTTTTTTTTTTTTTTTTTTTTTTGCTATTTCGGATTTTTTTTCTAATTTTTTTTGGTTTTTTTTTTTTTTGCTAATTCAGATTTTTTTTTGCTAATTCAGATTTTTTTTTTTAATTTTTTTTTTGTTTTTTGTTAATTCAGATTTTTTTTCTAATTTTTTTTTCCAAATTTTTTTTTTTTTGCTAATTCAGATTTTTTTTTGTTTTTTTTTTTTGCTAATTCAGATTTTTTTTCTAATTTTTTTTTGTTTTTTGCTAATTCAGATTTTTTTTTTTTTTTTTTTTTTTTTTTTTTTTTTTTTTTTTTTGCTAATTCAGATTTTTTTTTTGTTTTTTGCTAATTCAGATTTTTTTTTGTTTTTTGCTAATTCAGATTTTTTTTCTAATTTTTTTTTCCAATTATTTTTTTTTTGCTAATTCAGATTTTTTGTTTTTTGCTAATTTTTTTTTTCTAATTTTTTTTTTTTTTTTTTTTGCTGCTAATCAGATTTTTTTTTTATTTTTTTTCCTAATTTTTTTTTGTTTTGTTTTTTTTTTTGCTAATACAGATATTTTTTTTGCTAATTCAGATTTTTTTTCTGCTAATTTTTTTTGTCTATTTTTTTTTTTTTTGCTAATTCAGATTTTTTTTCTAATTTGTTTTTGTTTTTTTTTTGCTAATTCAGATTTTTTTTTTCTATTTTTTTTCTAATTTTTTTTTGCTAATTCATATTTTTTTTTTTTGCTAATTCATATTTTTTTTTTCTAATTCATATTTTTTTTGCTAATTCAGATTTTTTTTTTCTAATTCATATTTTTTTTTTTTTTTTTTTGCTAATTCATATTTTTTTTTTTTTTGCTAATTCAGATTTTTTTTTTTTGCTAATTCAGATTTTTTTTTCTTCTAATTCATATTTTTTTTTTTGCTATATCAGATTTTTTTGTCTATTTTTTTTCTAATTTTTTTTTTTTTTTTGCTAATTCAGATTTTTTTTTTTTTTTGCTAATTCAGATTTTTTTTTCGTTTTTTGCTAATTCAGATTTTTTTTTTCTATTTTTTTTTTTTTTGTAATTCAGATTTTTTTTTTTTTCTAATTCAGATTTTTTTTTTCTAATTTTTTTTCCATTTTTTTTTTTTAATTCAGATTTTTTTTTCTAATTTTTTTTTTTTGTTTTTTTTTTTGCTAATTCAGATTTTTTTTTGCTAATTCAGATTTTTTTTTCTAATTTTTTTTTTGTTTTTTGCTAATTCAGATTTTTTTTTTTTGCTATATCAGATTTTTTTTTCTAATTTTTATTTTTTTTTTGTATTTTTTTGCTAATTCAAATTTTTTTTTCTAATTTTTTTTTCTAATTTTTTTTTCCATTTTTTTTTTTGCTAATTCAGATTTTTTTTTCTAATTTTTTTTTTTTTTTGCTAATTCAGATTTTTTTTTTGCTATTTCAGATTTTTTTTTCTAATTTTTTTTTCCAATTTTTTTTTTTTTTGCTAATTCAGATTTTTTTTTGCTAATTCAGATTTTTTTTTGCTAATTCAGATTTTTTTTTGTTTTTTGCTAATTCAGATTTTTTTTCTAATTTTTTTTTTCCAATTTTTTTTTTTTGCTAATTCAGATTTTTTTTTCTAATTTTTTTGCTAATTCAGATTTTTTTTTTATTTTTTTTGCCTAATTTTTTTTTGTTTTGTTTTTTTTTTTTTGCTAATTCAGATTTTTTTTTTTGCTAATTCAGATTTTTTTTCTGCTAATTTTTTTTGTCTATTTTTTTTTTTTTTTTTTTGCTAATTCAGATTTTTTTTCTAATTTTTTTTTGTTTTTTTTTTGCTAATTCAGATTTTTTTTTTCTATTTTTTTTCTAATTTTTTTTTGCTAATTCATATTTTTTTTTTGCTAATTCATATTTTTTTTCTAATTCATATTTTTTTTGCTAATTCAGATTTCTTTTTTTTCTAATTCATATTTTTTTTTGCTAATTCACATTTTTTTTTTTTTTTTTGCTAATTCAGATTTTTTTTTTTTTGCTAATTCAGATTTTTTTTTTCTTCTAATTCATATTTTTTTTTTTTGCTAATTCAGATTTTTTTTTTTTTCCAATTTTTTTTTTTTGCTAATTCAGATTTTTTGTTTTTTGCTAATTTTTTTTTCTAATTCATATTTTTTTTTTTTGCTAATTCATATATTTTTTTTTTTTTTTTGTTTTTTTTTTTTTTTTTTTTTTGCTAATTCATATTTTGTTTTCAAATTCATTTTTTTTTGCTAATTCAGATTTTTTTTTTTGCGAATTCATATATTTTTTTTCTAATTCATATTTTTTTTTTGCTAATTCATATATATTTTTTTTTTTTTTTGCTAATTCAGATTTTTTTTTTCTTTTTTCTTTTTTGCTAATTCAGATTTTTTTTTCTAATTCATATTTTTTTTTTTTTGTTAATTCATATTTATTATTTCTAATTCTATTTTTTTTTTGCTAATTCAGATTTTTTTTCTAATTCATATATTTTTTTTTTTTTTGCTAATTCATATTTTTTTTTTTTTAATTCAGATTTATTTTTTTTGCTAATTCAGATTTTTTTTTTCTAATTCATATTTTTTTTTTGCTAATTCAGATTTTTTTTTTTTAATTTATATTTTTTTTTCTTTTTTTTTTTTTTTGCTAATTCAGATTTTTTTTTTTTTTCTAATTCATATTTTTTTTTTTGCTAATTAATATTTTTTTTTGCGAATTCATATATTTTTTTTTCTAATACATATTTTTTTTTTTGCTAATTCATATTTTTTTTGCTAATTCATATTTTTTTTTTTTTTTTTTTTGCTAATTCAGATTTTTTTTTTTTTTTGCTAATTCAGATTTTTTTTTTTGCTAATTCTGATTTTTTTTTCGAATTCATATTTTTTGCTAATTCAGATTTTTTTTTTGCTAATTCGGATTTTTTTTTTTTTTTTTTCTAATTCAGATTTTTTTTTCTAATTCATATTTTTTTTTTTTTGCTATTCATATTTTTTTTTTGCTAATTCAGATTTTTTTTTTCCTTTTTTTTTTTTTGCTAATTCAGATTTTTTTTTTTAATTCATATTTTTTTTTGCTAATTCATATTTTTTTTTCTAATTAATTTTTTTTTTTTTGCTAATTCAGATTTTTTTTTTTTTGCTAATTCATATATTTTTTTTTTCTAATTCATATTTTTTTTTGCTAATTCATATTTTTTTTTGCTAATTCAGATTTTTTTTTCTAATTCAAACTTTTTTTTTTTTTGCTAATTCATATTTTTTTTTTTCTAATTCATATTTTTTTTTTTTTGCTAATTCATATATTTTTTTTTTGTAATTCAGATTTTTTTTTTGATTTTTTTTTTGCTAATTCAGTTTTTTTTTTTTTTATTTTTTTTTTTTAGATTTTTTTTTTTTTTTTTTTTTTTTTTTTTTTTTTTTTTTTTTTTTTTTTTTGCTAATTCATATTATGTTTTCAAATTCATTTTTTTTGCTAATTCAGATTTTTGTTTTTGCGAATTCATATATTTTTTTTTCTAATTCATATTTTTTTTTGCTAATTCATATATTTTTTTTTTTTTTTGCTAATTCAGATTTTTTTTCTTTTTTCTTTTTTGCTAATTCAGATTTTTTTTTCTAATTCATATTTTTTTTTTTTTTGTTAATTCATATTTATTATTTCTAATTCTATTTTTTTTTTTTTGCTAATTCAGATTTTTTTTTTCTAATTCATATATTTTTTTTTTTTTGCTAATTCATATTTTTTTTTTTTTGCTAATTCAGATTTATTTTTTTTCTAATTCAGATTTTTTTTTTCTAATTCATATTTTTTTTTTTTTTGCTAATTAATATTTTTTTTTTCTAATTCATATTTTTTTTTTTTGCTAATTCAGATTTTTTTTTCTAATTCATATTTTTTTTTTGCTAATTCATATATTTTTTTTTTTTTTTGCTAATTCAGATTTTTTTTTTTTGCTAATTCAAATTTTTTTTTCCAATTTTTTTTTTTTTTTGCTAATTCAGATTTTTTTTTCCCTAATTTATTTTTTTTTTGCTATTTCAGATTTTTTTTTTTCTAATTCATATTTTTTTTTTTTGCTAATTAATATTTTTTTTTTCTAATTCATATTTTTTTTTTTTTTGCTAATTCAGATTTTTTTTTTTTGCTAATTCATATTTTTTTTTTGCTAATTAATATATTTTTTTTTTTTTTTGCTAATTCAGATTTTTTTTTTTTTGCTAATTCATATATTTTTTTTTGTAATACATATTTTTTTTTTTTTTTTGCTAATTCATATATTTTTTTTTTTCCTAATTCAGATTTTTTTTGCTAATTCAGATTTTTTTTTTTTTTTTTTTTTTTTTTTTTTTTTTTGCTAATTCAGATTTTTTTTTCTAATTCATATTTTTTTTTTTTTTGTTAATTCATATTTATTATTTCTAATTCTATTTTTTTTTTTTTTTTGCTAATTCAGATTTTTTTTCTAATTCATATATTTTTTTTTTTTGCTAATTCATATTTTTTTTTTTTTTTAATTCAGATTTATTTTTTTTGCTAATTCAGATTTTTTTTTTCTAATTCATATTTTTTTTTTGCTAATTCAGATTTTTTTTTTTCTAATTTATATTTTTTTTTCTTTTTTTTTTTTTTGCTAATTCAGATTTTTTTTTTTTTTCTAATTCATATTTTTTTTTTTTGCTAATTAATATTTTTTTTTTGCGAATTCATATATTTTTTTTTCTAATTCATTTTTTTTTTTGCTAATTCATATTTTTTTTGCTAATTCATATTTTTTTTTTTTTTTTTCTAATTCAGATTTTATTTTTTTTTTTGCTAATTCAGATTTTTTTTTTGCTAATTCTGATTTTTTTTTTCGAATTCATATTTTTTGCTAATTCAGATTTTTTTTTTGCTAATTCTGATTTTTTTTTTCGAATTCATATTTTTTGCTAATTCAGATTTTTTTTTTGCTAATTCGGATTATTTTTTTTTTTTTTTCTAATTCAGATTTTTTTTTCTAATTCATTTTTTTTTTTTTTGCTATTCATATTTTTTTTTTTTTTTTTTTTTTTTTTGGTAATTCAGATTTTTTTTTCCTTTTTTTTTTTTGCTAATTCAGATTTTTTTTTTTAATTCATATTTTTTTTTTGCTAATTCATATTTTTTTTTCTAATTAATTTTTTTTTTTTTGCTAATTCAGATTTTTTTTTTTTGCTAATTCATATATTTTTTTTTTCTAATTCATATTTTTTTTTGCTAATTCATATTTTTTTTTGCTAATTCAGATTTTTTTTTCTAATTCAAACTTTTTTTTTTTTTGCTAATTCATATTTTTTTTTTCTAATTCATATTTTTTTTTTTTGCTAATTCATATATTTTTTTTTTGTAATTCAGATTTTTTTTTTGATTTTTTTTTGCTAATTCAGATTTTTTTTTTTTTTTTTTTTTTTTTTTTTTTTTTTTTGCTAATTCATATTTTGTTTTCAAATTCATTTTTTTTTGCTAATTCAGATTTTTTTTTTTGCGAATTCATATATTTTTTTTTCTAATTCATATTTTTTTTTTGCTAATTCATATATTTTTTTTTTTTTTTGCTAATTCAGATTTTTTTTTTCTTTTTTCTTTTTTGCTAATTCAGATTTTTTTTCTAATTCATATTTTTTTTTTTTTTGTTAATTCATATTTATTATTTCAAATTCTATTTTTTTTTTTTTGCTAATTCAGATTTTTTTTTTCTAATTCATATATTTTTTTTTTTTTTGCTAATTCATATTTTTTTTTTTTGCTAATTCAGATTTATTTTTTTTCTAATTCAGATTTTTTTTTTTCTAATTCATATTTTTTTTTTTTGCTAATTAATATTTTTTTTTTCTAATTCATATTTTTTTTTTTTTGCTAATTCAGATTTTTTTTTCTAATTCATATTTTTTTTTTGCTAATTCATATATTTTTTTTTTTTTGCTAATTCAGATTTTTTTTTTTTGCTAATTCAATTTTTTTTTCCAATTTTTTTTTTTTTTTGCTAATTCAGATTTTTTTTTTCCCTAATTTATTTTTTTTTTGCTAATTCAGATTTTTTTTTTCTAATTCATATTTTTTTTTTTTTTGCTAATTAATATTTTTTTTTTCTAATTCATATTTTTTTTTTTTGCTAATTCAGATTTTTTTTTCTAATTCATATTTTGTTTTTGCTAATTAATATATTTTTTTTTTTTTTTGCTAATTCAGATTTTTTTTTTTTTGCTAATTCATATATTTTTTTTTGTAATACATATTTTTTTTTTTTTTGCTAATTCATATATTTTTTTTTTGCTAATTCAGATTTTTTTGCTAATTCAGATTTTTTTTTTTTTTTTTTTTTTTTTTTTTTTTGCTAATTCAGGTTTTTTTTTTTTTGCTAATTCAGATTTTTTTTCTTCTAATTCATTTTTTTTGCTAATTCAGATTTTTTTTTTTTTGCTAATTCAGATTTTTTTTGCTAATTCAGATTTTTTTTTTGCTCGTTCATATTTTTTTTTTGCTAATTATTTTTTTTTTTTTTTGCTAATTCAGATTTTTTTTTTAATTCATATTTTTTTTTTTGCTAATTCAGATTTTTTTTTTTTTTTTGCTAATTCAGATTTTTTTTCTTCTAATTCATATTTTTTTTTTTTTTTTGCTAATTCAGTTTTTTTTTGCTAATTCAGATTTGTTTTTTTTGTTAATTCATAATGTTTTTTTTTTTTTTTTGCTAATTCATATTTTTTTTTGCTAATTCAGATTTTTTTTTTGCTAATTCAGGTTTTTTTTTTTTTTTTTTTACTAATTCCGTTTTTTTTTTGCTAATTCAGATTTTTTTTTTCTAATTCATATTTTTTTTTTTGCTAATTCATATTTTTTTTTTCTAATTCATATTTTTTTTTTTTTGCTAATTCAGATTTTTTTTTTCTAATTCATATTTTTTTTTTGCTAATTCATATTTTTTTTTTTTTTTTTTTGCTAATTCAGATTTTTTTTTTTTTTCTTTTTTGCTAATTCAGATTTTTTTTTCTAATTCATATTTTTTTTTTTTGTTAATTCATATTTATTATTTCTAATTCTATTTTTTTTTTTTTTGCTAATTCAGATTTTTTTTTCTAATTCATATATTTTTTTTTTTTGCTAATTCATATTTTTTTTTTTTTGCTAATTCAGATTTATTTTTTTTGCTAATTCAGATTTTTTTTTCAAATTCATTTTTTTTTGCTAATTCAGATTTTTTTTTTTGCGAATTCATATATTTTTTTTCTAATTCATATTTTTTTTTTGCTAATTCATATTTTTTTTTTTTTTTTTTGCTAATTCAGATTTTTTTTTTCTTTTTTCTTTTTTGCTAATTCAGTTTTTTTTTTCTAATTCATATTTTTTTTTTTTTTTTGTTAATTCATATTTATTATTTCTAATTCTATTTTTTTTTTTTTTTTGCTAATTCAGATTTTTTTTTTCTAATTTATATTTTTTTTTTGCTAATTCAGATTTTTTTTTTTTCTAATTCATATTTTTTTTTTTTGCTAATTAATATTTTTTTTTTCTAATTCATATTTTTTTTTTTTGCTAATTCAGATTTTTTTTTTCTAATTCATATTTTTTTTTTGCTAATTCATATATTTTTTTTGCTAATTCAGATTTTTTTTTTTTGCTAATTCATATATTTATTTTTGTAATACATATTTTTTTTTTTTTTGCTAATTCATATATTTTTTTTTTTTGCTACTTCAGATTTTTTTTGCTAATTCAGATTTTTTTTTAATTCATATTTTTTTTTTTTTGCTAATTCAGATTTTTTTTTTTTTTTTGCTAATTCAGATTTTTTTTCTTCTAATTCATATTTTTTTTGCTAATTCAGTTTTTTTTTGCTAATTCAGATTTGTTTTTTTTGCTAATTCGGATTTTTTTTTCTAATTCATAATGTTTTTTTTTTTTTGCTAATTCATATTTTTTTTTGCTAATTCAGATTTTTTTTTTGCTAATTCAGGTTTTTTTTTTTTTTTTTTTACTAATTCCGATTTTTTTTTGCTAATTCAGATTTTTTTTTCTAATTCATATTTTTTTTTTTTGCTAATTCATATATTTTTTTTTTTTTTTTTTTTTTTTTTTTTTTTTTTTTTTTTTGCTAATTCATATTTTGTTTTCAAATTCATTTTTTTTTGCTAATTCAGATTTTTTTTTTTGCGAATTCATATATTTTTTTTCTAATTCATATTTTTTTTTTGTTAATTCATATATATTTTTTTTTTTTTTGCTAATTCAGATTTTTTTTTTTCTTTTTTCTTTTTTGCTAATTCAGATTTTTTTTTCTAATTCATATTTTTTTTTTTTTGTTAATTCATATTTATTATTTCTAATTCTATTTTTTTTTTTGCTAATTCAGATTTTTTTTCTAATTCATATATTTTTTTTTTTTTTGCTAATTCATATTTTTTTTTTTTTTTTTAATTCAGATTTATTTTTTTTGCTAATTCAGATTTTTTTTTTCTAATTCATATTTTTTTTTTGCTAATTCAGATTTTTTTTTTTCTAATTTATATTTTTTTTTCTTTTTTTTTTTTTTTGCTAATTCAGATTTTTTTTTTTTTCTAATTCATATTTTTTTTTTTGCTAATTAATATTTTTTTTTTCTAATTCATATTTTTTTTTTTTTTGCTAATTCAGATTTTTTTTTCTAATTCATATTTTTTTTTTGCTAATTCATATATTTTTTTTTTTTGCTAATTCAGATTTTTTTTTTTTGCTAATTCAATTTTTTTCCAATTTTTTTTTTTTTTTTGCTAATTCAGATTTTTTTTTTCCCTAATTTATTTTTTTTTTGCTAATTCAGATTTTTTTTTTCTAATTCATATTTTTTTTTTTTTTGCTAATTAATATTTTTTTTTTCTAATTCATATTTTTTTTTTTTGCTAATTCAGATTTTTTTTTCTAATTCATATTTTTTTTTTGCTAATTAATATATATTTTTTTTTTTTTGCTAATTCAGATTTTTTTTTTTTGCTAATTCATATATTTTTTTTTGTAATACATATTTTTTTTTTTTTTGCTAATTCATATATTTTTTTTTTGCTAATTCAGATTTTTTGCTAATTCAGATTTTTTTTTTTTTTTTTTTTTTTTTTTTGCTAATTCAGGTTTTTTTTTTTTTGCTAATTCAGATTTTTTTTCTTCTAATTCATTTTTTTTGCTAATTCAGATTTTTTTTTTTTTGCTAATTCAGATTTTTTTTGCTAATTCAGATTTTTTTTTTGCTCGTTCATATTTTTTTTTTGCTAATTATTTTTTTTTTTTTTTGCTAATTCAGATTTTTTTTTTAATTCATATTTTTTTTTTTGCTAATTCAGATTTTTTTTTTTTTTTTGCTAATTCAGATTTTTTTTCTTCTAATTCATATTTTTTTTTTTTTTTTTGCTAATTCAGTTTTTTTTTGCTAATTCAGATTTGTTTTTTTTGTTAATTCATAATGTTTTTTTTTTTTTTTTGCTAATTCATATTTTTTTTTGCTAATTCAGATTTTTTTTTTGCTAATTCAGGTTTTTTTTTTTTTTTTTTTACTAATTCCGTTTTTTTTTGCTAATTCAGATTTTTTTTTTCTAATTCATATTTTTTTTTTTGCTAATTCATATTTTTTTTTTCTAATTCATATTTTTTTTTTTTTGCTAATTCAGATTTTTTTTTTCTAATTCATATTTTTTTTTTGCTAATTCATATTTTTTTTTTTTTTTTTTTTGCTAATTCAGATTTTTTTTTTTTTTCTTTTTTGCTAATTCAGATTTTTTTTTCTAATTCATATTTTTTTTTTTTGTTAATTCATATTTATTATTTCTAATTCTATTTTTTTTTTTTTTTGCTAATTCAGATTTTTTTTTTCTAATTCATATATTTTTTTTTTTTGCTAATTCATATTTTTTTTTTTTTGCTAATTCAGATTTATTTTTTTTGCTAATTCAGATTTTTTTTTCAAATTCATTTTTTTTTGCTAATTCAGATTTTTTTTTTTGCGAATTCATATATTTTTTTTCTAATTCATATTTTTTTTTTGCTAATTCATATTTTTTTTTTTTTTTTTGCTAATTCAGATTTTTTTTTTCTTTTTTCTTTTTTGCTAATTCAGATTTTTTTTTCTAATTCATATTTTTTTTTTTTTTTGTTAATTCATATTTATTATTTCTAATTCTATTTTTTTTTTTTTTTGCTAATTCAGATTTTTTTTTTCTAATTTATATTTTTTTTTTGCTAATTCAGATTTTTTTTTTTTTCTAATTCATATTTTTTTTTTTTGCTAATTAATATTTTTTTTTTCTAATTCATATTTTTTTTTTTTGCTAATTCAGATTTTTTTTTTCTAATTCATATTTTTTTTTTGCTAATTCATATATTTTTTTTGCTAATTCAGATTTTTTTTTTTTTGCTAATTCATATATTTATTTTTGTAATACATATTTTTTTTTTTTTTGCTAATTCATATATTTTTTTTTTTTGCTACTTCAGATTTTTTTTGCTAATTCAGATTTTTTTTTAATTCATATTTTTTTTTTTTGCTAATTCAGATTTTTTTTTTTTTTTGCTAATTCAGATTTTTTTTCTTCTAATTCATATTTTTTTTGCTAATTCAGTTTTTTTTTGCTAATTCAGATTTGTTTTTTTTGCTAATTCGGATTTTTTTTTCTAATTCATAATGTTTTTTTTTTTTTGCTAATTCATATTTTTTTTTGCTAATTCAGATTTTTTTTTTGCTAATTCAGGTTTTTTTTTTTTTTTTTTACTAATTCCGATTTTTTTTTGCTAATTCAGATTTTTTTTTCTAATTCATATTTTTTTTTTTTGCTAATTCATATATTTTTTTTTTTTTTTTTTTTTTTTTTTTTTTTTTTTTTTTTTTGCTAATTCATATTTTGTTTTCAAATTCATTTTTTTTTGCTAATTCAGATTTTTTTTTTTGCGAATTCATATATTTTTTTTCTAATTCATATTTTTTTTTTGCTAATTCATATATATATTTTTTTTTTTTTGCTAATTCAGATTTTTTTTTTCTTTTTTCTTTTTTGCTAATTCAGATTTTTTTTTCTAATTCATATTTTTTTTTTTTTTGTTAATTCATATTTATTATTTCTAATTCTATTTTTTTTTTTGCTAATTCAGATTTTTTTTCTAATTCATATATTTTTTTTTTTTTTGCTAATTCATATTTTTTTTTTTTTTTTTAATTCAGATTTATTTTTTTTGCTAATTCAGATTTTTTTTTTCTAATTCATATTTTTTTTTTGCTAATTCAGATTTTTTTTTTTCTAATTTATATTTTTTTTTTTTTTTTTTTTTTTTGCTAATTCAGATTTTTTTTTTTTTCTAATTCATATTTTTTTTTTTGCTAATTAATATTTTTTTTTTGCGAATTCATATATTTTTTTTTCTAATACATATTTTTTTTGCTAATTCATATTTTTTTTGCTAATTCATATTTTTTTTTTTTTTTTTTTGCTAATTCAGATTTTTTTTTTTTTTTGCTAATTCAGATTTTTTTTTTGCTAATTCTGATTTTTTTTTCGAATTCATATTTTTTGCTAATTCAGATTTTTTTTTTGCTAATTCGGATTTTTTTTTTTTTTTCTAATTCAGATTTTTTTTCTAATTCATATTTTTTTTTTTTTGCTATTCATATTTTTTTTTTGCTAATTCAGATTTTTTTTTCCTTTTTTTTTTTTTGCTAATTCAGATTTTTTTTTTTAATTCATATTTTTTTTTTGCTAATTCATATTTTTTTTTCTAATTAATTTTTTTTTTTTTGCTAATTCAGATTTTTTTTTTTTTGCTAATTCATATATTTTTTTTTTCTAATTCATATTTTTTTTTGCTAATTCATATTTTTTTTTGCTAATTTTTTTTTTTTTTTCTAATTCAAACTTTTTTTTTTTTTGCTAATTCATATTTTTTTTTTTCTAATTCATATTTTTTTTTTTTGCTAATTCATATATTTTTTTTTGTAATTCAGATTTTTTTTTTGCTAATTCAGATTTTTTTTTTTTTTTTTTTTTTTTTTTTTTTTTTTTTTTTTTTTTTTTTTTTTTTTTTTTTTTTTTTTTTGCTAATTCATATTTTGTTTTCAAATTCATTTTTTTTGCTAATTCAGATTTTTTTTTTTGCGAATTCATATATTTTTTTTTCTAATTCATATTTTTTTTGCTAATTCATATATATTTTTTTTTTTTTGCTAATTCAGATTTTTTTTCTTTTTTCTTTTTTGCTAATTCAGATTTTTTTTTCTAATTCATATTTTTTTTTTTTTTTGTTAATTCATATTTATTATTTCTAATTCTATTTTTTTTTTTTTGCTAATTCAGATTTTTTTTTTCTAATTCATATATTTTTTTTTTTTTGCTAATTCATATTTTTTTTTTTTTGCTAATTCAGATTTATTTTTTTTCTAATTCAGATTTTTTTTTTCTAATTCATATTTTTTTTTTTTTTGCTAATTAATATTTTTTTTTTCTAATTCATATTTTTTTTTTTTGCTAATTCAGATTTTTTTTTCTAATTCATATTTTTTTTTTTTTTGCTAATTCAGATTTTTTTTTTCCCTAATTTATTTTTTTTTTGCTAATTCAGATTTTTTTTTTTCTAATTCATATTTTTTTTTTTTGCTAATTAATATTTTTTTTTTCTAATTCATATTTTTTTTTTTTTTGCTAATTCAGATTTTTTTTTTTGCTAATTCATATTTTTTTTTTGCTAATTAATATATTTTTTTTTTTTTTTGCTAATTCAGATTTTTTTTTTTTGCTAATTCATATATTTTTTTTTGTAATACATATTTTTTTTTTTTTTTGCTAATTCATATATTTTTTTTTTTTCCTAATTCAGATTTTTTTTGCTAATTCAGATTTTTTTTTTTTTTTTTTTTTTTTTTTTTTTTTTTTTTTTTGCTAATTCAGATTTTTTTTTTTTTTTTTGCTAATTCAGATTTTTTTTCCTCTAATTCATTTTTTTGCTAATTCAGATTTTTTTTTTTTGCTAATTCATATTTTTTTTTTTTTTTTTTTTTTTTTTTTTTTTTGCTAATTCATATTTTGTTTTCAAATTCATTTTTTTTTGCTAATTCAGATTTTTTTTTTTGCGAATTCATATATTTTTTTTTCTAATTCATATTTTTTTTTTGCTAATTCATATATATTTTTTTTTTTTTTGCTAATTCAGATTTTTTTTTTCTTTTTTCTTTTTTGCTAATTCAGATTTTTTTTTCTAATTCATATTTTTTTTTTTTTTTGTTAATTCATATTTATTATTTCTAATTCTATTTTTTTTTTTTTTTGCTAATTCAGATTTTTTTTCTAATTCATATATTTTTTTTTTTTTTGCTAATTCATATTTTTTTTTTTTTTTAATTCAGATTTATTTTTTTTGCTAATTCAGATTTTTTTTTTCTAATTCATATTTTTTTTTTGCTAATTCAGATTTTTTTTTTTCTAATTTATATTTTTTTTTCTTTTTTTTTTTTTTTGCTAATTCAGATTTTTTTTTTTTTCTAATTCATATTTTTTTTTTTTGCTAATTAATATTTTTTTTTTGCGAATTCATATATTTTTTTTTCTAATTCATATTTTTTTTTTTTGCTAATTCATATTTTTTTTGCTAATTCATATTTTTTTTTTTTTTTTTTCTAATTCAGATTTTTTTTTTTTTTTTGCTAATTCAGATTTTTTTTTTGCTAATTCTGATTTTTTTTTTCGAATTCATATTTTTTGCTAATTCAGATTTTTTTTTTGCTAATTCGGATTTTTTTTTTTTTTTTTTTTCTAATTCAGATTTTTTTTTCTAATTCATATTTTTTTTTTTTGCTATTCATATTTTTTTTTTTTGGTAATTCAGATTTTTTTTTCCTTTTTTTTTTTTGCTAATTCAGATTTTTTTTTTTAATTCATATTTTTTTTTGCTAATTCATATTTTTTTTTCTAATTAATTTTTTTTTTTTTTTCTAATTCATATTTTTTTTTGCTAATTCAGATTTTTTTTTCTAATTCAAACTTTTTTTTTTTTTGCTAATTCATATTTTTTTTTTTCTAATTCATATTTTTTTTTTTTGCTAATTCATATATTTTTTTTTGTAATTCAGATTTTTTTTTTGATTTTTTTTTTGCTAATTCAGATTTTTTTTTTTTTTTTTTTTTTTAGATTTTTTTTTTTTTTTTTTTTTTTTTTTTTTTTTTTTTTTTTTTTTTTTTTTTTTTTGTTAATTCATATTTTTTTTTTTGCGAATTCATATATTTTTTTTTTCTAATTCATATTTTTTTTTGCTAATTCATATATTTTTTTTTTGCTAATTCGGATTTTTTTTTTTTTTTTTTCCAATTCAGATTTTTTTTTCTAATTCATATTTTTTTTTTTTGCTATTCATATTTTTTTTTTTTTTTTTTTTTTTTTTGGTAATTCAGATTTTTTTTTCCTTTTTTTTTTTGCTAATTCAGATTTTTTTTTTTAATTCATATTTTTTTTTTGCTAATTCATATTTTTTTTTCTAATTAATTTTTTTTTTTTTTTCTAATTCATATTTTTTTTTGCTAATTCAGATTTTTTTTTCTAATTCAAACTTTTTTTTTTTTTGCTAATTCATATTTTTTTTTTTCTAATTCATATTTTTTTTTTTTGCTAATTCATATATTTTTTTTTGTAATTCAGATTTTTTTTTTGATTTTTTTTTTGCTAATTCATATTTTTTTTTTTTTTTTCTAATTCAGATTTTTTTTTTTTTTTGCTAATTCAGATTTTTTTTTTGCTAATTCTGATTTTTTTTTTCAAATTCATTTTTTTTGCTAATTCAGATTTTTTTTTTTGCGAATTCATATATTTTTTTTTCTAATTCATATTTTTTTTTGCTAATTCATATATTTTTTTTTTTTTTTTTGCTAATTCAGATTTTTTTTCTTTTTTCTTTTTTGCTAATTCAGATTTTTTTTTCTAATTCATATTTTTTTTTTTTTTTGTTAATTCATATTTATTATTTCTAATTCTATTTTTTTTTTTTTGCTAATTCAGATTTTTTTTTTCTAATTCATATATTTTTTTTTTTTTTGCTAATTCATATTTTTTTTTTTTTGCTAATTCAGATTTATTTTTTTTCTAATTCAGATTTTTTTTTTCTAATTCATATTTTTTTTTTTTTGCTAATTAATATTTTTTTTTCTAATTCATATTTTTTTGTTTTGCTAATTCAGATTTTTTTTTCTAATTCATATTTTTTTTTTGCTAATTCATATATTTTTTTTTTTTTGCTAATTCAGATTTTTTTTTTTTGCTAATTCAAATTTTTTTTTCCAATTTTTTTTTTTTTTTGCTAATTCAGATTTTTTTTTTCCCTAATTTATTTTTTTTTTGCTAATTCAGATTTTTTTTTTTCTAATTCATATTTTTTTTTTTTTGCTAATTCATATTTTGTTTTCAAATTCATTTTTTTTGCTAATTCAGATTTTTTTTTTTGCGAATTCATATATTTTTTTTTCTAATTCATATTTTTTTTGCTAATTCATATATTTTTTTTTTTTTTTGCTAATTCAGATTTTTTTTCTTTTTTCTTTTTTGCTAATTCAGATTTTTTTTTCTAATTCATATTTTTTTTTTTTTTGTTAATTCATATTTATTATTTCTAATTCTATTTTTTTTTTTTTGCTAATTCAGATTTTTTTTTTCTAATTCATATATTTTTTTTTTTTTGCTAATTCATATTTTTTTTTTTTTTGCTAATTCAGATTTATTTTTTTTCTAATTCAGATTTTTTTTTTCTAATTCATATTTTTTTTTTTTTTGCTAATTAATATTTTTTTTTTCTAATTCATATTTTTTTTTTTTGCTAATTCAGATTTTTTTTTCTAATTCATATTTTTTTTTTGCTAATTCATATATTTTTTTTTTTTTGCTAATTCAGATTTTTTTTTTTTGCTAATTCAAATTTTTTTTTCCATTTTTTTTTTTTTTTGCTAATTCAGATTTTTTTTTTCCCTAATTTATTTTTTTTTGCTAATTCAGATTTTTTTTTTCTAATTCATATTTTTTTTTTTTGCTAATTAATATTTTTTTTTTCTAATTCATATTTTTTTTTTTTTTGCTAATTCAGATTTTTTTTTTTTGCTAATTCATATTTTTTTTTTGCTAATTAATATATTTTTTTTTTTTTTTTGCTAATTCAGATTTTTTTTTTTTGCTAATTCATATATTTTTTTTTGTAATACATATTTTTTTTTTTTTTTTGCTAATTCATATATTTTTTTTTTTCCTAATTCAGATTTTTTTTGCTAATTCAGACTTTTTTTTTTTTTTTTTTTTTTTTGCTAATTCAGATTTTTTTTTTTTTTTTTGCTAATTCAGATTTTTTTTCCTCTAATTCATTTTTTTTGCTAATTCAGATTTTTTTTTTTTGCTAATTCATATTTTTTTTTTTTTTTTTTTTTTTTTTTTTTGCTAATTCATATTTTGTTTTCAAATTCATTTTTTTTTGCTAATTCAGATTTTTTTTTTTGCGAATTCATATATTTTTTTTTCTAATTCATATTTTTTTTTTGCTAATTCATATATATTTTTTTTTTTTTGCTAATTCAGATTTTTTTTTTCTTTTTTCTTTTTTGCTAATTCAGATTTTTTTTTCTAATTCATATTTTTTTTTTTTTTTTGTTAATTCATATTTATTATTTCTAATTCTATTTTTTTTTTTTTTTGCTAATTCAGATTTTTTTTCTAATTCATATATTTTTTTTTTTTTGCTAATTCATATTTTTTTTTTTTTTTTAATTCAGATTTATTTTTTTTGCTAATTCAGATTTTTTTTTTCTAATTCATATTTTTTTTTTGCTAATTCAGATTTTTTTTTTTCTAATTTATATTTTTTTTTTTTTTTTTTTTTTGCTAATTCAGATTTTTTTTTTTTTTCTAATTCATATTTTTTTTTTTTGCTAATTAATATTTTTTTTTTGCGAATTCATATATTTTTTTTTCTAATTCATATTTTTTTTTTGCTAATTCATATTTTTTTTGCTAATTCATATTTTTTTTTTTTTTTTTCTAATTCAGATTTTTTTTTTTTTTTTGCTAATTCAGATTTTTTTTTTGCTAATTCTGATTTTTTTTTTCGAATTCATATTTTTTGCTAATTCAGATTTTTTTTTTGCTAATTCGGATTTTTTTTTTTTTTTTTTTCTAATTCAGATTTTTTTTTCTAATTCATATTTTTTTTTTTTTGCTATTCATATTTTTTTTTTTTTTTTTTTTTTTTTTGGTAATTCAGATTTTTTTTTCCTTTTTTTTTTTTGCTAATTCAGATTTTTTTTTTTAATTCATATTTTTTTTTTGCTAATTCATATTTTTTTTTCTAATTAATTTTTTTTTTTTTTTCTAATTCATATTTTTTTTTGCAAATTCAGATTTTTTTTTCTAATTCAAACTTTTTTTTTTTTTGCTAATTCATATTTTTTTTTTTCTAATTCATATTTTTTTTTTTTGCTAATTCATATATTTTTTTTTGTAATTCAGATTTTTTTTTTGATTTTTTTTTTGCTAATTCAGATTTTTTTTTTTTTTTTTTTTTTTTTAGATTTTTTTTTTTTTTTTTTTTTTTTTTTTTTTTTTTTTTTTTTTTTTTTTTTTTTTTTTTTTGCTAATTCATATTTTGTTTTCAAATTCATTTTTTTTGCTAATTCAGATTTTTTTTTTTGCGAATTCATATATTTTTTTTTCTAATTCATATTTTTTTTTGCTAATTCATATATTTTTTTTTTTTTTTTTGCTAATTCAGATTTTTTTTCTTTTTTCTTTTTTGCTAATTCAGATTTTTTTTTCTAATTCATATTTTTTTTTTTTTTTGTTAATTCATATTTATTATTTCTAATTCTATTTTTTTTTTTTTGCTAATTCAGATTTTTTTTTTCTAATTCATATATTTTTTTTTTTTTTGCTAATTCATATTTTTTTTTTTTTGCTAATTCAGATTTATTTTTTTTCTAATTCAGATTTTTTTTTTCTAATTCATATTTTTTTTTTTTTTGCTAATTAATATTTTTTTTTTCTAATTCATATTTTTTTGTTTTGCTAATTCAGATTTTTTTTTCTAATTCATATTTTTTTTTTGCTAATTCATATATTTTTTTTTTTTTTGCTAATTCAGATTTTTTTTTTTTGCTAATTCAAATTTTTTTTTCCAATTTTTTTTTTTTTTTGCTAATTCAGATTTTTTTTTTCCCTAATTTATTTTTTTTTTGCTAATTCAGATTTTTTTTTTTCTAATTCATATTTTTTTTTTTTTTTGCTAATTCATATTTTTTTTTTTTTTTTAATTCAGATTTATTTTTTTTGCTAATTCAGATTTTTTTTTTCTAATTCATATTTTTTTTTTGCTAATTCAGATTTTTTTTTTTCTAATTTATATTTTTTTTTTTTTTTTTTTTTTTGCTAATTCAGATTTTTTTTTTTTTTCTAATTCATATTTTTTTTTTTTGCTAATTAATATTTTTTTTTTTGCGAATTCATATATTTTTTTTTCTAATTCATATTTTTTTTTTGCTAATTCATATTTTTTTTGCTAATTCATATTTTTTTTTTTTTTTTTCTAATTCAGATTTTTTTTTTTTTTTTGCTAATTCAGATTTTTTTTTTGCTAATTCTGATTTTTTTTTTCGAATTCATATTTTTTGCTAATTCAGATTTTTTTTTTGCTAATTCGGATTTTTTTTTTTTTTTTTTTCTAATTCAGATTTTTTTTTCTAATTCATATTTTTTTTTTTTTTGCTATTCATATTTTTTTTTTTTTTTTTTTTTTTTTTGGTAATTCAGATTTTTTTTTCCTTTTTTTTTTTTGCTAATTCAGATTTTTTTTTTTAATTCATATTTTTTTTTTGCTAATTCATATTTTTTTTTCTAATTAATTTTTTTTTTTTTTTCTAATTCATATTTTTTTTTGCTAATTCAGATTTTTTTTTCTAATTCAAACTTTTTTTTTTTTTGCTAATTCATATTTTTTTTTTTCTAATTCATATTTTTTTTTTTTGCTAATTCATATATTTTTTTTTGTAATTCAGATTTTTTTTTTGATTTTTTTTTTGCTAATTCAGATTTTTTTTTTTTTTTTTTTTTTTTTAGATTTTTTTTTTTTTTTTTTTTTTTTTTTTTTTTTTTTTTTTTTTTTTTTTTTTTTTTTTGCTAATTCATATTTTGTTTTCAAATTCATTTTTTTTGCTAATTCAGATTTTTTTTTTTGCGAATTCATATATTTTTTTTTCTAATTCATATTTTTTTTTGCTAATTCATATATTTTTTTTTTTTTTTTTGCTAATTCAGATTTTTTTTCTTTTTTCTTTTTTGCTAATTCAGATTTTTTTTTCTAATTCATATTTTTTTTTTTTTTTGTTAATTCATATTTATTATTTCTAATTCTATTTTTTTTTTTTTGCTAATTCAGATTTTTTTTTTCTAATTCATATATTTTTTTTTTTTTTGCTAATTCATATTTTTTTTTTTTTGCTAATTCAGATTTATTTTTTTTCTAATTCAGATTTTTTTTTTCTAATTCATATTTTTTTTTTTTTTGCTAATTAATATTTTTTTTTTCTAATTCATATTTTTTTGTTTTGCTAATTCAGATTTTTTTTTCTAATTCATATTTTTTTTTTGCTAATTCATATATTTTTTTTTTTTTTGCTAATTCAGATTTTTTTTTTTTGCTAATTCAAATTTTTTTTTCCAATTTTTTTTTTTTTTTGCTAATTCAGATTTTTTTTTTCCCTAATTTATTTTTTTTTTGCTAATTCAGATTTTTTTTTTTCTAATTCATATTTTTTTTTTTTTGCTAATTAATATTTTTTTTTTCTAATTCATATTTTTTTTTTTTTGCTAATTCAGATTTTTTTTTCTAATTCATATTTTTTTTTTGCTAATTAATATATTTTTTTTTTTTTTTGCTAATTCAGATTTTTTTTTTTTGCTAATTCATATATTTTTTTTTGTAATACATATTTTTTTTTTTTTTTTTGCTAATTCATATATTTTTTTTTTTTTTCCTAATTCAGATTTTTTTTGCTAATTCAGATTTTTTTTTTTTTTTTTTTTTTTTTGCTAATTCAGATTTTTTTTTTTTTTTTTGCTAATTCAGATTTTTTTTTCCTCTAATTCATTTTTTTTGCTAATTCAGATTTTTTTTTTTTGCTAATTCATATTTTTTTTTTTTTTTTTTTTTTTTTTTTTTTTTGTGCTAATTCATATTTTGTTTTCAAATTCATTTTTTTTTGCTAATTAATATTTTTTTTTTGCGAATTCATATATTTTTTTTTCTAATTCATATTTTTTTTTTGCTAATTCATATTTTTTTTGCTAATTCATATTTTTTTTTTTTTTTTTTGCTAATTCAGATTTTTTTTTTTTTTTTTGCTAATTCAGATTTTTTTTTTGCTAATTCTGATTTTTTTTTTCGAATTCATATTTTTTGCTAATTCAGATTTTTTTTTTGCTAATTCGGATTTTTTTTTTTTTTTTTTTTTCTAATTCAGATTTTTTTTTCTAATTCATATTTTTTTTTTTTTTGCTATTCATATTTTTTTTTTTTTTTTTTTTTTTTGGTAATTCAGATTTTTTTTTCCTTTTTTTTTTTTGCTAATTCAGATTTTTTTTTTAATTCATATTTTTTTTTGCTAATTCATATTTTTTTTTCTAATTAATTTTTTTTTTTTTTTGCTAATTCAGATTTTTTTTTTTGCTAATTCATATATATTTTTTTTCTAATTCATATTTTTTTTTGCTAATTCATATTTTTTTTTGCTAATTCAGATTTTTTTTTTCTAATTCAAACTTTTTTTTTTTTTGCTAATTCATATTTTTTTTTTTTGCTAATTCATATATTTTTTTTTTGTAATTCAGATTTTTTTTTTGATTTTTTTTTGCTAATTCAGATTTTTTTTTTTTTTTTTTTTTTTTTTTTTTTTTTTTTTTTTTGCTAATTCATATTTTGTTTTCAAATTCATTTTTTTTTGCTAATTCAGATTTTTTTTTTTTGCGAATTCATATATTTTTTTTTCTAATTCATATTTTTTTTTTGCTAATTCATATATTTTTTTTTTTTTTTTGCTAATTCAGATTTTTTTTTTCTTTTTTCTTTTTTGCTAATTCAGATTTTTTTTCTAATTCATATTTTTTTTTTTTTTTTGTTAATTCATATTTATTATTTCTAATTCTATTTTTTTTTTTTTGCTAATTCAGATTTTTTTTTTCTAATTCATATATTTTTTTTTTTTTGCTAATTCATATTTTTTTTTTTTTGCTAATTCAGATTTATTTTTTTTCTAATTCAGATTTTTTTTTTCTAATTCATATTTTTTTTTTTTTGCTAATTAATATTTTTTTTTTCTAATTCATATTTTTTTTTTTTTGCTAATTCAGATTTTTTTTTCTAATTCATATTTTTTTTTTGCTAATTCATATATTTTTTTTTTTTTTGCTAATTCAGATTTTTTTTTTTTTGCTAATTCAATTTTTTTTTTCCAATTTTTTTTTTTTTTTTGCTAGTTCAGATTTTTTTTTTCCCTAATTTATTTTTTTTTTTGCTAATTCAGATTTTTTTTTTCTAATTCATATTTTTTCTTTTTGCTAATTAATATTTTTTTTTTCTAATTCATATTTTTTTTTTTTGCTAATTCAGATTTTTTTTTCTAATTCATATTTTTTTTTGCTAATTAATATATTTTTTTTTTTTTTTGCTAATTCAGATTTTTTTTTTTTGCTAATTCATATATTTTTTTTTGTAATACATATTTTTTTTTTTTTTTGCTAATTCATATATTTTTTTTTTCCTAATTCAGATTTTTTTTGCTAATTCAGATTTTTTTTTTTTTTTTTTTTTTTTTTTTTTTTTTTTGCTAATTCAGATTTTTTTTTTTTTTTTGCTAATTCAGATTTTTTTTCTTCTAATTCATTTTTTTTGCTAATTCAGATTTTTTTTTTTTTGCTAATTCAGATTTTTTTTTGCTAATTCAGATTTTTTTTTTGCTCGTTCATATTTTTTTTTTGCTAATTATTTTTTTTTTTTTTGCTAATTCATATTTTGTTTTCAAATTCATTTTTTTTTGCTAATTCAGATTTTTTTTTTTGCGAATTCATATATTTTTTTTTCTAATTCATATTTTTTTTTTTTTTTTGCTAATTCAGATTTTTTTTTTCTTTTTTCTTTTTTGCTAATTCAGATTTTTTTTTCTAATTCATATTTTTTTTTTTTGTTAATTCATATTTATTCTTTCTAATTCTATTTTTTTTTTTTTTGCTAATTCAGATTTTTTTTTCTAATTCATATATTTTTTTTTTTTTTGCTAATTCATATTTTTTTTTTTTGCTAATTCAGATTTATTTTTTTTGCTAATTCAGATTTTTTTTTTCTAATTCATATTTTTTTTTTTGCTAATTCAGATTTTTTTTTTTCTAATTTATATTTTTTTTCTAATTCAGATTTTTTTTTTTTTTCTAATTCATATTTTTTTTTTTTTGCTAATTAATATTTTTTTTTTGCGAATTCATATATTTTTTTTTCTAATTCATATTTTTTTTTTTGCTAATTCATATTTTTTTGCTAATTCATATTTTTTTTTTTTTTTTTTTGCTAATTCAGATTTTTTTTTCCTTTTTTTTTTTTGCTAATTCAGATTTTTTTTTTCTAATTCATATTTTTTTTTTTTTTTGCTAATTCATATTTTTTTTTTCTAATTAATTTTTTTTTTTTTTGCTAATTCAGATTTTTTTTTTTTTGCTAATTCATATATTTTTTTTTTCTAATTCATATTTTTTTTTGCTAATTCATATTTTTTTTTGCTAATTCAGATTTTTTTTTTCTAATTCAAACTTTTTTTTTTTTTGCTAATTCATATTTTTTTTTTTTTTCTAATTCATATTTTTTTTTTTTGCTAATACATATATTTTTTTTTGTAATTCATATTTTTTTTTTTTTTTGCTAATTCAGATTTTTTTTTTTTTTTTTTGAGTTGTTTTTTTTTTTTTTTTTTTTTGCTAATTCAGATTTTTTTTTTTTTTTTTTTTTTTTTTTTTTTTTTTTTTTTTTTGTTGCTAATTCATATTTTGTTTTCAAATTCATTTTTTTTTGCTAATTCAGATTTTTTTTTTTGCGAATTCATATATTTTTTTTTCTAATTCATATTTTTTTTTTGCTAATTCATATATTTTTTTTTTTTTTTTGCTAATTCAGATTTTTTTCTTCTTTTTTCTTTTTTGCTAATTCAGATTTTTTTTTCTAATTCATATTTTTTTTTTTTTTTTGTTAATTCATATTTATTATTTCTAATTCTATTTTTTTTTTTTTTGCTAATTCAGATTTTTTTTTTCTAATTCATATATTTTTTTTTTTTTTTGCTAATTCATATTTTTTTTTTTTTTGGTAATTCAGATTTATTTTTTTTCTAATTCAGATTTGTTTTTTTCTAATTCATTTTTTTTTTTTGCTAATTCAGATTTTTTTTTTCTAATTTATATTTTTTTTCTTTTTTTTTTTTTTTGCTAATTCAGTTTTTTTTTTCTAATTCATTTTTTTTTTTTTTTGCTAATTAATATTTTTTTTTTCTAATTCATATTTTTTTTTTTTTGCTAATTCAGATTTTTTTTTTTCTAATTCATATTTTTTTTTTGCTAATTCATATATTTTTTTTTTTTTGCTAATTCAGATTTATTTTTTTTGCTAATTCATATATTTTTTTTGTAATACATATTTTTTTTTTTTTTTTGCTAATTCATATATTTTTTTTTTTTTGCTAATTCAGATTTTTTTTGCTAATTCAGATTTTTTTTTTTTTTTTTTTTTTTTTTTTTTTTTTTTTTGCTAATTCAGATTTTTTTTTTTTTTGCTAATTCAGATTTTTTTTCTTCTAATTCATTTTTTTTGCTAATTCAGATTTTTTTTTTTTTGCTAATTCAGATTTTTTTTTGCTAATTCAGATTTTTTTTTTGCTCGTTCATATTTTTTTTTTGCTAATTATTTTTTTTTTTTGCTAATTCAAATTTTTTTTTCTAATTCATATTTTTTTTTGCAAATTCAGATTTTTTTTCTTCTAATTCATATTTTTTTTTTTTTTGCTAATTCAGTTTTTTTTTGCTTATTCAGATTTGTTTTTTTTGCTAATTCGGATTTTTTTTTCTAATTCATAATGTTTTTTTTTTTTTTGCTAATTCATATTTTTTTTTGCTAATTCAGATTTTTTTTTTGCTAATTCAGGTTTTTTTTTTTTTTTTTTTTTACTAATTCCGATTTTTTTTTGCTAATTCAGATTTTTTTTTTCTAATTCATATTTTTTTTTTTTTTGCTAATTCATATTTTTTTTTTTTTTTTTTTTTTTTTTTTTTTTTGCTAATTCATATTTTGTTTTCAAATTCATTTTTTTTTTGCTAATTCAGATTTTTTTTTTGCGAATTCATATATTTTTTTTTCTAATTCATATTTTTTTTTTGCTAATTCATATATATTTTTTTTTTTTTTTTGCTAATTCAGATTTTTTTTTTCTTTTTTCTTTTTTGCTAATTCAGATTTTTTTTTCTAATTCATATTTATTTTTTTTTTGTTAATTCATATTTATTATTTCTAATTCTATTTTTTTTTTTTTTGCTAATTCAGATTTTTTTTTTCTAATTCATATATTTTTTTTTTTTGCTAATTCATATTTTTTTTTTTTTTGCTAATTCAGATTTATTTTTTTTGCTAATTCAGATTTTTTTTTTCTAATTCACATTTTTTTTTTTGCTAATTCAGATTTTTTTTTTTCTAATTTATATTTTTTTTTCTTTTTTTTTTTTTTGCTAATTCAGATTTTTTTTTTTTCTAATTCATATTTTTTTTTTTTGCTAATTAATATTTTTTTTTTGCGAATTCATATATTTTTTTTTCTAATTCATATTTTTTTTTTGCTAATTCATATATTTTTTTTTTTTTTGCTAATTCAGATTTTTTTTTTCTTTTTTCTTTTTTACTAATTCAGATTTTTTTTTCTAATTCATATTTTTTTTTTTTTGTTAATTCATATTTATTATTTCTAATTCTATTTTTGTTTTTTTTGCTAATTCAGATTTTTTTTTTCTAATTCATATATTTTTTTTTTTTTGCTAATTCATATTTTTTTTTTTTTTTGCTAATTCAGATTTATTTTTTTTGCTAATTCAGATTTTTTTTTTCTAATTCATATTTTTTTTTTGCTAATTCAGATTTTTTTTTTCTAATTTATATTTTTTTTTCTTTTTTTTTTTTTTGCTAATTCAGATTTTTTTTTTTTCTAATTCATATTTTTTTTTTTGCTAATTAATATTTTTTTTTTCTAATTCATATTTTTTTTTTTTTGCTAATTCAGATTTTTTTTTTCTAATTCATATTTTTTTTGCTAATTCATATTTTTTTTTTTTTTTTTTTTGCTAATTCAGATTTTTTTTTTTTTTTTTTGCTAATTCAGATTTTTTTTTTGCTAATTCTGATTTTTTTTTCTAATTCATATTTTTTGCTAATTCAGATTTTTTTTTTGCTAATTCGGATTTTTTTTTTCTAATTCAGATTTTTGTTTCTATTCATATTTTTTTTTTTTTTTGCTAATTCATATTTTTTTTTTTTTTTATTTTTTTTTTGCTAATTCAGATTTTTTTTTTCCTTTTTTTTTTTTGCTAATTCAGATTTTTTTTTTCTAATTCATATTTTTTTTTTTTTTTTGCTAATTCATATTTTTTTTTCTAATTCATTTTTTCTTTTTTTTTTGCTAATTCAGATTTTTTTTTTGCTAATTCATATATTTTTTTTTGTAATACATTTTTTTTTTTTTTTTGCTAATTCATATATTTTTTTTTTTTTTGCTAATTCAGATTTTTTTTGCTAATTCAGATTTTTTTTTTTTTTTTTTTTTTTTTTTTTTTTTTGCTAATTCAGATTTTTTTTTTTTTTTTGCTAATTCAGATTTTTTTTCTTCTAATTCATTTTTTTTGCTAATTCAGATTTTTTTTTTTTTGCTAATTCAGATTTTTTTTTGCTAATTCAGATTTTTTTTTTGCTCGTTCATATTTTTTTTTTTTTGCTAATTATTTTTTTTTTTTGCTAATTCATATTTTGTTTTCAAATTCATTTTTTTTTGCTAATTCAGATTTTTTTTTTTGCGAATTCATATATTTTTTTTTCTAATTCATATTTTTTTTTTGCTAATTCATATATATTTTTTTTTTTTTTTTTGCTAATTCAGATTTTTTTTTCTTTTTTCTTTTTTGCTAATTCAGATTTTTTTTTCTAATTCATATTTTTTTTTTTTTGTTAATTCATATTTATTATTTCTAATTCTATTTTTTTTTTTTTTTTGCTAATTCAGATTTTTTTTTCTAATTCATATATTTTTTTTTTTTGCTAATTCATATTTTTTTTTTTTGCTAATTCAGATTTTTTTTTTTTGCTAATTCAGATTATTTTTTCTAATTCATATTTTTTTTTTTGCTAATTCAGATTTTTTTTTTTCTAATTTATATTTTTTTTTCTTTTTTTTTTTTTTGCTAATTCAGATTTTTTTTTTTTTCTAATTCATATTTTTTTTTTTTTGCTAATTAATATTTTTTTTTTGCGAATTCATATATTTTTTTTTCTAATTCATATTTTTTTTTTGCTAATTCATATTTTTTTTGCTAATTCATATTTTTTTTTTTTTTTTTTGCTAATTCAGATTTTTTTTTTTTTTTTTTGCTAATTCAGATTTTTTTTTTGCTAATTCTGATTTTTTTTTTCTAATTCATATTTTTTGCTAATTCAGATTTTTTTTTTGCTAATTCGGATTTTTTTTTTTTTTTTTTCTAATTCAGATTTTTTTTTCTAATTCATATTTTTTTTTTTTGCTAATTCATATTTTTTTTTTTTTTTTTTTTTTTTTTGCTAATTCAGATTTTTTTTTCCTTTTTTTTTTTGCTAATTCAGATTTTTTTTTTCTAATTCATATTTCTTTTTTTTTTTTTTGCTAATTCATATTTTTTTTCTAATTAATTTTTTTTTTTTTTTGCTAATTCAGATTTTTTTTTTTTGCTAATTCAATTCTTTTTTTTTTTTTTTCTAATTCACATTTTTTTTGCTAATTCATATTTTTTTTTTGCTAATTCAGATTTTTTTTTTCTAATTCAAACTTTTTTTTTTTTGCTAATTCATATTTTTTTTTTTTCTAATTCATATTTTTTTTTTTTTTTGTTAATTCATATTTATTATTTCTAATTCTATTTTTTTTTTTTTTCTAATTCAGATTTTTTTTTTCTAATTCATATATTTTTTTTTTTTTTGCTAATTCATATTTTTTTTTTTTTGCTAATTCAGATTTATTTTTTTTCTAATTCAGATTTTTTTTTTTCTAATTCATATTTTTTTTTTTGCTAATTCAAAAATTTTTTTTTCTAATTTATATTTTTTTTCTTTTTTTTTTTTTTGCTAATTCAGTTTTTTTTTTTTTCTAATTAATTTTTTTTTTTTTTGCTAATTAATATTTTTTTTTTCTAATTCATATTTTTTTTTTTTGCTAATTCAGATTTTTTTTTTCTAATTCATATTTTTTTTTTGCTAATTCATATATTTTTTTTTTTTTTGCTAATTCAGATTTTTTTTGCTAATTCAGATTTTTTTTGCTAATTCAGATTTTTTTTTTTTTTGCTAATTCAGATTTTTTTTTTTTTTTGCTAATTCAGATTTTTTTTCTTCTAATTCATTTTTTTTGCTAATTCAGATTTTTTTTTTTTTGCTAATTCAGATTTTTTTTTGCTAATTCAGATTTTTTTTTGCTCGTTCATATTTTTTTTTTTGCTAATTATTTTTTTTTTTTTGCTAATTCAGATTTTTTTTTTCTAATTCATATTTTTTTTTGCTAATTCAGATTTTTTTCTTCTAATTCATATTTTTTTTTTTTTTTTTTTGCTAATTCAGTTTTTTTTTGCTAATTCAGATTTGTTTTTTTTGCTAATTCGGATTTTTTTTTCTAATTCATAATGTTTTTTTTTTTTTTGCTAATTCATATTTTTTTTTGCTAATTCAGATTTTTTTTTGCTAATTCAGGTTTTTTTTTTTTTTTTTTTACTAATTCCGATTTTTTTTTGCTAATTCAGATTTTTTTTTCTAATTCATATTTTTTTTTTTTTTTGCTAATTCATTTTTTTTTTTTTTTTTTTTTTTTTTTTTTTTTTTTTTTGCTAATTCATATTTTGTTTTCAAATTCATTTTTTTTTGCTAATTCAGATTTTTTTTTTTGCGAATTCATATATTTTTTTTTCTAATTCATATTTTTTTTTTGCTAATTCATATATTTTTTTTTTTTTTTTGCTAATTCAGATTTTTTTTTTCTTTTTTCTTTTTTGCTAATTCAGATTTTTTTTTCTAATTCATATTTTTTTTTTTTTTTGTTAATTCATATTTATTATTTCTAATTCTATTTTTTTTTTTTTTGCTAATTCAGAATTTTTTTTTCTAATTCATATATTTTTTTTTTTGCTAATTCATATTTTTTTTTTTTTTGCTAATTCAGATTTATTTTTTTTGCTAATTCAGATTTTTTTTTTCTAATTCATATTTTTTTTTTTGCTAATTCAGATTTTTTTTTTTCTAATTTATATTTTTTTTTCTTTTTTTTTTTTTGCTAATTCAGATTTTTTTTTTTCTAATTCATATTTTTTTTTTTTGCTAATTAATATTTTTTTTTTGCGAATTCATATATTTTTTTTTCTAATTCATATTTTTTTTTTGCTAATTCATATATTTTTTTTTTTTTTTGCTAATTCAGATTTTTTTTTCTTTTTTCTTTTTTACTAATTCAGATTTTTTTTTCTAATTCATATTTTTTTTTTTTTTTTGTTAATTCATATTTATTATTTCTAATTCTATTTTTTTTTTTTTTGCTAATTCAGATTTTTTTTTTCTAATTCATATATTTTTTTTTTTTGCTAATTCATATTTTTTTTTTTTTGCGCTAATTCAGATTTATTTTTTTTGCTAATTCAGATTTTTTTTTTCTAATTCATATTTTTTTTTTTGCTAATTCAGATTTTTTTTTTCTAATTTATATTTTTTTTTCTTTTTTTTTTTTTTTGCTAATTCAGATTTTTTTTTTTCTAATTCATATTTTTTTTTTTTGCTAATTAATATTTTTTTTTTCTAATTCATATTTTTTGCTAATTCATATTTTTTTTTTTTTTTTGCTAATTCAGATTTTTTTTTTTTTTGCTAATTCAGATTTTTTTTTTTGCTAATTCTGATTTTTTTTTCTAATTCATATTTTTGCTAATTCAGATTTTTTTTTGCTAATTCGGATTTTTTTTTTTTCTAATTCAGATTTTTTTTTTCTATTCATATTTTTTTTTTTTTGCTAATTCATATTTTTTTTTTTTTTTTTTTTTTTGCTAATTCAGATTTTTTTTTTCCTTTTTTTTTTTTGCTAATTCAGATTTTTTTTTTCTAATTCATATTTTTTTTTTTTTTTTTTTTGCTAATTCATATTTTTTTTTCTAATTCATTTTTTCTTTTTTTTTTGCTAATTCAGATTTTTTTTTTTTTGCTAATTCATATATTTTTTTTTTCTAATTCATATTTTTTTTTGCTAATTCATATTTTTTTTTGCTAATTCAGATTTTTTTTTCTAATTCAAACTTTTTTTTTTTTTTGCTAATTCATATTTTTTTTTTTCTAATTCATATTTTTTTTTTTTTGCTAATTCATATATTTTTTTTTGTAATTCATATTTTTTTTTTCTTGCTAATTCAGATTTTTTTTTTTTTTTTTTGATTTTTTTTTTTTTTTTTTGCTAATTCAGATTTATTTTTTTTCTAATTTATATTTTTATTTTTTTTTTTTGCTAATTCATATTTTTTTTGCTAATTCAGATTTTTTTTTTAATTCATATTTTTTTTTTTGCTAATTCAGATTTTTTTTTTTTTTTTTGCTAATTCAGATTTTTTTTCTTCTAATTCATATTTTTTTTTTTTTTTTTGCTAATTCAGTTTTTTTTTGCTAATTCAGATTTGTTTTTTTTGCTAATTCGGATTTTTTTTTCTAATTCATAATGTTTTTTTTTTTTTTTGCTAATTCATATTTTTTTTTGCTAATTCAGATTTTTTTTTTGCTAATTCAGGTTTTTTTTTTTTTTTTTTTACTAATTCCGTTTTTTTTTGCTAATTCAGATTTTTTTTTTCTAATTCATATTTTTTTTTTTTGCTAATTCATATTTTTTTTTTCTAATTCGTATTTTTTTTTTTTTGCTAATTCAGATTTTTTTTTTCTAATTCATATTTTTTTTTTGCTAATTCATTTTTTTTTTTTTTTTTTTTTGCTAATTCAGATTTTTTTTTTTTCTTTTTTGCTAATTCAGATTTTTTTTTCTAATTCATATTTTTTTTTTTTTGTTAATTCATATTTATTATTTCTAATTCTATTTTTTTTTTTTTTTTGCTAATTCAGATTTTTTTTTCTAATTCATAAATTTTTTTTTTTTGCTAATTCATATTTTTTTTTTTTGCTAATTCAGATTTATTTTTTTTGCTAATTCAGATTTTTTTTTCAAATTCATTTTTTTTTGCTAATTCAGATTTTTTTTTTTGCGAATTCATATATTTTTTTTCTAATTCATATTTTTTTTTTGCTAATTCATATTTTTTTTTTTTTTTTTGCTAATTCAGATTTTTTTTTTCTTTTTTCTTTTTTGCTAATTCAGATTTTTTTTTCTAATTCATATTTTTTTTTTTTTTTGTTAATTCATATTTATTATTTCTAATTCTATTTTTTTTTTTTTGCTAATTCAGATTTTTTTTTCTAATTTATATTTTTTTTTTGCTAATTCAGATTTTTTTTTTTTCTAATTCATATTTTTTTTTTTTGCTAATTAATATTTTTTTTTTCTAATTCATATTTTTTTTTTTTGCTAATTCAGATTTTTTTTTTCTAATTCATATTTTTTTTTTGCTAATTCATATATTTTTTTTGCTAATTCAGATTTTTTTTTTTTGCTAATTCATATATTTTTTTTTGTAATACATATTTTTTTTTTTTTTGCTAATTCATATATTTTTTTTTTTTTGCTACTTCAGATTTTTTTTGCTAATTCAGATTTTTTTTTAATTCATATTTTTTTTTTTTGCTAATTCAGATTTTTTTTTTTTTTTTTGCTAATTCAGATTTTTTTTCTTCTAATTCATATTTTTTTTTTTTTTTTGCTAATTCAGTTTTTTTTTGCTAATTCAGATTTGTTTTTTTTGCTAATTCGGATTTTTTTTTCTAATTCATAATGTTTTTTTTTTTTTTTGCTAATTCATATTTTTTTTTGCTAATTCAGATTTTTTTTTTGCTAATTCAGGTTTTTTTTTTTTTTTTTTACTAATTCCGATTTTTTTTTGCTAATTCAGATTTTTTTTCTAATTCATATTTTTTTTTTTTGCTAATTCATATTTTTTTTTTTTTTTTTTTTTTTTTTTTTTTTTTGCTAATTCATATTTTGTTTTCAAATTCATTTTTTTTTGCTAATTCAGATTTTTTTTTTGCGAATTCAGATTTTTTTTTTTTGCTAATTCATATTTTTTTTTTTTTTTTTTTTTTTTTTTTTTTGCTAATTCATATTTTGTTTTCAAATTCATTTTTTTTTGCTAATTCAGATTTTTTTTTTTGCGAATTCATATATTTTTTTTTCTAATTCATATTTTTTTTTTGCTAATTCATATATATTTTTTTTTTTTTGCTAATTCAGATTTTTTTTTTCTTTTTTCTTTTTTGCTAATTCAGATTTTTTTTTCTAATTCATATTTTTTTTTTTTTTTTGTTAATTCATATTTATTATTTCTAATTCTATTTTTTTTTTTTTTTTGCTAATTCAGATTTTTTTTCTAATTCATATATTTTTTTTTTTTTGCTAATTCATATTTTTTTTTTTTTTTTAATTCAGATTTATTTTTTTTGCTAATTCAGATTTTTTTTTTCTAATTCATATTTTTTTTTTGCTAATTCAGATTTTTTTTTTCTAATTTATATTTTTTTTTCTTTTTTTTTTTTTTTGCTAATTCAGATTTTTTTTTTTTTTCTAATTCATATTTTTTTTTTTTGCTAATTAATATTTTTTTTTTGCGAATTCATATATTTTTTTTTCTAATTCATATTTTTTTTTAGCTAATTCATATTTTTTTTGCTAATTCATATTTTTTTTTTTTTTTTTTGCTAATTCAGATTTTTTTTTTTTTTTTGCTAATTCAGATTTTTTTTTTGCTAATTCTGATTTTTTTTTTCGAATTCATATTTTTTGCTAATTCAGATTTTTTTTTTGCTAATTCGGATTTTTTTTTTTTTTTTTTTCTAATTCAGATTTTTTTTTCTAATTCACATTTTTTTTTTTTGCTATTCATATTTTTTTTTTTTTTTTTTTTTTTTTGGTAATTCAGATTTTTTTTTCCTTTTTTTTTTTTGCTAATTCAGATTTTTTTTTTTAATTCATATTTTTTTTTTTGCTAATTCATATTTTTTTTTCTAATTAATTTTTTTTTTTTTTTGCTAATTCAGATTTTTTTTTTTTGCTAATTCATATATTTTTTTTTTCTAATTCATATTTTTTTTTGCTAATTCATATTTTTTTTTGCTAATTCAGATTTTTTTTTTCTAATTCAAACTTTTTTTTTTTTTGCTAATTCATATTTTTTTTTTCTAATTCATTTTTTTTTTTTTTTGCTAATTCATATATTTTTTTTTTGTTATTCAGATTTTTTTTTGATTTTTTTTTGCTAATTCAGATTTTTTTTTTTTTTTTTTTTTTTTTTTTTTTTTTTTTTTGCTAATTCATATTTTGTTTTCAAATTCATTTTTTTTTTGCTAATTCAGATTTTTTTTTTTGCGAATTCATATATTTTTTTTTCTAATTCATATTTTTTTTTTGCTAATTCATATATTTTTTTTTTTTTTTGCTAATTCAGATTTTTTTTTTCTTTTTTCTTTTTTGCTAATTCAGATTTTTTTTCTAATTCATATTTTTTTTTTTTTGTTAATTCATATTTATTATTTCTAATTCTATTTTTTTTTTTTTGCTAATTCAGATTTTTTTTTCTAATTCATATATTTTTTTTTTTTTGCTAATTCATATTTTTTTTTTTTGCTAATTCAGATTTATTTTTTTTCTAATTCAGATTTTTTTTTTTCTAATTCATATTTTTTTTTTTTTGCTAATTAATAGTTTTTTTTTCTAATTCATATTTTTTTTTTTTGCTAATTCAGATTTTTTTTTCTAATTCATATTTTTTTTTTGCTAATTCATATATTTTTTTTTTTTTGCTAATTCAGATTTTTTTTTTTTGCTAATTCAATTTTTTTTTTCCAATTTTTTTTTTTTTTTGCTAATTCAGATTTTTTTTTTCCCTAATTTATTTTTTTTTTGCTAATTCAGATTTTTTTTTTCTAATTCATATTTTTTTTTTTTTTGCTAATTAATATTTTTTTTTTCTAATTCATATTTTTTTTTTTTGCTAATTCAGATTTTTTTTTCTAATTCATATTTTTTTTTTGCTAATTAATATATTTTTTTTTTTTTTGCTAATTCAGATTTTTTTTTTTTGCTAATTCATATATTTTTTTTTGTAATACATATTTTTTTTTTTTTTTTGCTAATTCATATATTTTTTTTTTTGCTAATTCAGATTTTTTTGCTAATTCAGATTTTTTTTTTTTTTTTTTTTTTTTTTTTTTTGCTAATTCAGGTTTTTTTTTTTTTGCTAATTCAGATTTTTTTTCTTCTAATTAATTTTTTTTGCTAATTCAGATTTTTTTTTTTTGCTAATTCAGATTTTTTTTGCTAATTCAGATTTTTTTTTTGCTCGTTCATATTTTTTTTTTGCTAATTATTTTTTTTTTTTTTTGCTAATTCAGATTTTTTTTTTAATTCATATTTTTTTTTTTGCTAATTCAGATTTTTTTTTTTTTTTTTGCTAATTCAGATTTTTTTTCTTCTAATTCATATTTTTTTTTTTTTTTTTTTGCTAATTCAGTTTTTTTTTGCTAATTCAGATTTGTTTTTTTTGCTAATTCATAATGTTTTTTTTTTTTTTTGCTAATTCATATTTTTTTTTGCTAATTCAGATTTTTTTTTTGCTAATTCAGGTTTTTTTTTTTTTTTTTTTTTTACTAATTCCGTTTTTTTTTGCTAATTCAGATTTTTTTTTTCTAATTCATATTTTTTTTTTTGCTAATTCATATTTTTTTTTTCTAATTCATATTTTTTTTTTTTTGCTAATTCAGATTTTTTTTTCCTAATTCATATTTTTTTTTTGCTAATTCATATTTTTTTTTTTTTTTTTTTGCTAATTCAGATTTTTTTTTTTTTTCTTTTTTGCTAATTCAGATTTTTTTTTCTAATTCATATTTTTTTTTTTTTGTTAATTCATATTTATTATTTCTAATTCTATTTTTTTTTTTTTTTGCTAATTCAGATTTTTTTTTTCTAATTCATATATTTTTTTTTTTTGCTAATTCATATTTTTTTTTTTTGCTAATTCAGATTTATTTTTTTTGCTAATTCAGATTTTTTTTTCAAATTCATTTTTTTTTGCTAATTCAGATTTTTTTTTTTGCGAATTCATATATTTTTTTTCTAATTCATATTTTTTTTTTGCTAATTCATATTTTTTTTTTTTTTTTTGCTAATTCAGATTTTTTTTTTCTTTTTTCTTTTTTGCTAATTCAGATTTTTTTTTCTAATTCATATTTTTTTTTTTTTTTGTTAATTCATATTTATTATTTCTAATTCTATTTTTTTTTTTTTTGCTAATTCAGATTTTTTTTTTCTAATTTATATTTTTTTTTTGCTAATTCAGATTTTTTTTTTTTTCTAATTCATATTTTTTTTTTTGCTAATTAATATTTTTTTTTTCTAATTCATATTTTTTTTTTTTGCTAATTCAGATTTTTTTTTTCTAATTCATATTTTTTTTTTGCTAATTCATATATTTTTTTTGCTAATTCAGATTTTTTTTTTTTGCTAATTCATATATTTTTTTTTGTAATACATATTTTTTTTTTTTTTGCTAATTCATATATTTTTTTTTTTTTTGCTACTTCAGATTTTTTTTGCTAATTCAGATTTTTTTTTAATTCATATTTTTTTTTTTTTGCTAATTCAGATTTTTTTTTTTTTTTTGCTAATTCAGATTTTTTTTCTTCTAATTCATATTTTTTTTGCTAATTCAGTTTTTTTTTTTTTTTTTTGCTAATTCAGATTTTTTTTTTTTTTTTGCTAATTCAGATTTTTTTTTTGCTAATTCTGATTTTTTTTTTCGAATTCATATTTTTTGCTAATTCAGATTTTTTTTTTGCTAATTCGGATTTTTTTTTTTTTTTTTTTCTAATTCAGATTTTTTTTTCTAATTCACATTTTTTTTTTTTGCTATTCATATTTTTTTTTTTTTTTTTTTTTTTTTGGTAATTCAGATTTTTTTTTCCTTTTTTTTTTTTGCTAATTCAGATTTTTTTTTTTAATTCATATTTTTTTTTTTGCTAATTCATATTTTTTTTTCTAATTAATTTTTTTTTTTTTTTGCTAATTCAGATTTTTTTTTTTTGCTAATTCATATATTTTTTTTTTCTAATTCATATTTTTTTTTGCTAATTCATATTTTTTTTTGCTAATTCAGATTTTTTTTTTCTAATTCAAACTTTTTTTTTTTTTGCTAATTCATATTTTTTTTTTCTAATTCATTTTTTTTTTTTTTTGCTAATTCATATATTTTTTTTTTGTAATTCAGATTTTTTTTTGATTTTTTTTTGCTAATTCAGATTTTTTTTTTTTTTTTTTTTTTTTTTTTTTTTTTTTTTTTGCTAATTCATATTTTGTTTTCAAATTCATTTTTTTTTTGCTAATTCAGATTTTTTTTTTTGCGAATTCATATATTTTTTTTTCTAATTCATATTTTTTTTTTGCTAATTCATATATTTTTTTTTTTTTTTGCTAATTCAGATTTTTTTTTTCTTTTTTCTTTTTTGCTAATTCAGATTTTTTTTCTAATTCATATTTTTTTTTTTTTGTTAATTCATATTTATTATTTCTAATTCTATTTTTTTTTTTTTGCTAATTCAGATTTTTTTTTCTAATTCATATATTTTTTTTTTTTTGCTAATTCATATTTTTTTTTTTTGCTAATTCAGATTTATTTTTTTTCTAATTCAGATTTTTTTTTTTCTAATTCATATTTTTTTTTTTTTGCTAATTAATAGTTTTTTTTTCTAATTCATATTTTTTTTTTTTGCTAATTCAGATTTTTTTTTCTAATTCATATTTTTTTTTTGCTAATTCATATATTTTTTTTTTTTTGCTAATTCAGATTTTTTTTTTTTGCTAATTCAATTTTTTTTTTCCAATTTTTTTTTTTTTTTGCTAATTCAGATTTTTTTTTTCCCTAATTTATTTTTTTTTTGCTAATTCAGATTTTTTTTTTCTAATTCATATTTTTTTTTTTTTTGCTAATTAATATTTTTTTTTTCTAATTCATATTTTTTTTTTTTGCTAATTCAGATTTTTTTTTCTAATTCATATTTTTTTTTTGCTAATTAATATATTTTTTTTTTTTTTGCTAATTCAGATTTTTTTTTTTTGCTAATTCATATATTTTTTTTTGTAATACATATTTTTTTTTTTTTTTTGCTAATTCATATATTTTTTTTTTTGCTAATTCAGATTTTTTTGCTAATTCAGATTTTTTTTTTTTTTTTTTTTTTTTTTTTTTTGCTAATTCAGGTTTTTTTTTTTTTGCTAATTCAGATTTTTTTTCTTCTAATTAATTTTTTTTGCTAATTCAGATTTTTTTTTTTTGCTAATTCAGATTTTTTTTGCTAATTCAGATTTTTTTTTTGCTCGTTCATATTTTTTTTTTGCTAATTATTTTTTTTTTTTTTTGCTAATTCAGATTTTTTTTTTAATTCATATTTTTTTTTTTGCTAATTCAGATTTTTTTTTTTTTTTTTGCTAATTCAGATTTTTTTTCTTCTAATTCATATTTTTTTTTTTTTTTTTTTGCTAATTCAGTTTTTTTTTGCTAATTCAGATTTGTTTTTTTTGCTAATTCATAATGTTTTTTTTTTTTTTTTGCTAATTCATATTTTTTTTTGCTAATTCAGATTTTTTTTTTGCTAATTCAGGTTTTTTTTTTTTTTTTTTTTTTACTAATTCCGTTTTTTTTTGCTAATTCAGATTTTTTTTTTCTAATTCATATTTTTTTTTTTGCTAATTCATATTTTTTTTTTCTAATTCATATTTTTTTTTTTTTGCTAATTCAGATTTTTTTTTCCTAATTCATATTTTTTTTTTGCTAATTCATATTTTTTTTTTTTTTTTTTTTGCTAATTCAGATTTTTTTTTTTTTTCTTTTTTGCTAATTCAGATTTTTTTTTCTAATTCATATTTTTTTTTTTTTGTTAATTCATATTTATTATTTCTAATTCTATTTTTTTTTTTTTTTGCTAATTCAGATTTTTTTTTTCTAATTCATATATTTTTTTTTTTTGCTAATTCATATTTTTTTTTTTTGCTAATTCAGATTTATTTTTTTTGCTAATTCAGATTTTTTTTTCAAATTCATTTTTTTTTGCTAATTCAGATTTTTTTTTTTGCGAATTCATATATTTTTTTTCTAATTCATATTTTTTTTTTGCTAATTCATATTTTTTTTTTTTTTTTTGCTAATTCAGATTTTTTTTTTCTTTTTTCTTTTTTGCTAATTCAGATTTTTTTTTCTAATTCATATTTTTTTTTTTTTTTGTTAATTCATATTTATTATTTCTAATTCTATTTTTTTTTTTTTTGCTAATTCAGATTTTTTTTTTCTAATTTATATTTTTTTTTTGCTAATTCAGATTTTTTTTTTTTTCTAATTCATATTTTTTTTTTTGCTAATTAATATTTTTTTTTTCTAATTCATATTTTTTTTTTTTGCTAATTCAGATTTTTTTTTTCTAATTCATATTTTTTTTTTGCTAATTCATATATTTTTTTTGCTAATTCAGATTTTTTTTTTTTGCTAATTCATATATTTTTTTTTGTAATACATATTTTTTTTTTTTTTGCTAATTCATATATTTTTTTTTTTTTGCTACTTCAGATTTTTTTTGCTAATTCAGATTTTTTTTTAATTCATATTTTTTTTTTTTTGCTAATTCAGATTTTTTTTTTTTTTTTGCTAATTCAGATTTTTTTTCTTCTAATTCATATTTTTTTTGCTAATTCAGTTTTTTTTTTGCTAATTCAGATTTGTTTTTTTTGCTAATTCGGATTTTTTTTTCTAATTCATAATGTTTTTTTTTTTTTTTTGCTAATTCATATTTTTTTTTGCTAATTCAGATTTTTTTTTTGCTAATTCAGGTTTTTTTTTTTTTTTTTTACTAATTCCGATTTTTTTTTGCTAATTCAGATTTTTTTTTCTAATTCATATTTTTTTTTTTTGCTAATTCATATATTTTTTTTTTTTTTTTTTTTTTTTTTTTTTTTTTTGCTAATTCATATTTTGTTTTCAAATTCATTTTTTTTTGCTAATTCAGATTTTTTTTTTTGCGAATTCATATATTTTTTTTTCTAATTCATATTTTTTTTTTGCTAATTCATATATATTTTTTTTTTTTTTGCTAATTCAGATTTTTTTTTCTTTTTTCTTTTTTGCTAATTCAGATTTTTTTTTCTAATTCATATTTTTTTTTTTTTTGTTAATTCATATTTATTATTTCTAATTCTATTTTTTTTTTTGCTAATTCAGATTTTTTTTTTTCTAATTTATATTTTTTTTTCTTTTTTTTTTTTTTTGCTAATTCAGATTTTTTTTTTTTTCTAATTCATATTTTTTTTTTTGCTAATTAATATTTTTTTTTTGCGAATTCATATATTTTTTTTTCTAATACATATTTTTTTTTTGCTAATTCATATTTTTTTTGCTAATTCATATTTTTTTTTTTTTTTTTTGCTAATTCAGATTTTTTTTTTTTTTTGCTAATTCAGATTTTTTTTTTGCTAATTCTGATTTTTTTTTCGAATTCATATTTTTTGCTAATTCAGATTTTTTTTTTGCTAATTCGGATTTTTTTTTTTTTTTTTTTCTAATTCAGATTTTTTTTTCTAATTCATATTTTTTTTTTTGCTATTCATATTTTTTTTTTGCTAATTCAGATTTTTTTTTCTTTTTTTTTTTTTTGCTAATTCAGATTTTTTTTTTTAATTCATATTTTTTTTTTGCTAATTCATATTTTTTTTTCTAATTAATTTTTTTTTTTTTGCTAATTCAGATTTTTTTTTTTTTGCTAATTCATATATTTTTTTTTTCTAATTCATATTTTTTTTTGCTAATTCATATTTTTTTTTGCTAATTCAGATTTTTTTTTCTAATTCAAACTTTTTTTTTTTTTGCTAATTCATATTTTTTTTTTTCTAATTCATATTTTTTTTTTTGCTAATTCATATATTTTTTTTTGTAATTCAGATTTTTTTTTTGATTTTTTTTTTGCTAATTCAGATTTTTTTTTTTTTTTTTTTTTTAGATTTTTTTTTTTTTTTTTTTTTTTTTTTTTTTTTTTTTTTTTTTTTTGCTAATTCATATTTTGTTTTCAAATTCATTTTTTTTGCTAATTCAGATTTTTTTTTTGCGAATTCATATATATTTTTTCTAATTCATATTTTTTTTTGCTAATTCATATATTTCTTTTTTTTTTTTGCTAATTCAGATTTTTTTTCTTTTTTCTTTTTTGCTAATTCAGATTTTTTTTTCTAATTCATATTTTTTTTTTTTTGTTAATTCATATTTATTATTTCTAATTCTATTTTTTTTTTTTTGCTAATTCAGATTTTTTTTTTCTAATTCATATATTTTTTTTTTTTTGCTGATTCATATTTTTTTTTTTTTGCTAATTCAGATTTATTTTTTTTCTAATTCAGATTTTTTTTTCTAATTCATATTTTTTTTTTTTTTGCTAATTAATATTTTTTTTTTCTAATTCATATTTTTTTTTTTTTGCTAATTCAGATTTTTTTTTCTAATTCATATTTTTTTTTTGCTAATTCATATATTTTTTTTTTTTTTGCTAATTCAGATTTTTTTTTTTTGCTAATTCAAATTTTTTTTTCCAATTTTTTTTTTTTTTGCTAATTCAGATTTTTTTTTTCCCTAATTTATTTTTTTTTTGCTAATTCAGATTTTTTTTTTTCTAATTCATATTTTTTTTTTTGCTAATTAATATATTTTTTTCTAATTCATATTTTTTTTTTTTTGATAATTCAGATTTTTTTTTTTTGCTAATTCATATTTTTTTTTGCTAATTAATATATTTTTTTTTTTTTTTGCTAATTCAGATTTTTTTTTTTGCTAATTCATATATTTTTTTTTGTAATACATATTTTTTTTTTTTTTTTGCTAATTCATATATTTTTTTTTTTTCCTAATTCAGATTTTTTTTGCTAATTCAGATTTTTTTTTTTTTTTTTTTTTTTTTTTTTTTTTTTGCTAATTCAGATTTTTTTTTTTTTTTTTGCTAATTCAGATTTTTTTTCCTCTAATTCATTTTTTTTGCTAATTCAGATTTTTTTTTTTTGCTAATTCATATTTTTTTTTTTTTTTTTTTTGCTAATTCATATTTTGTTTTCAAATTCATTTTTTTTTGCTAATTCAGATTTTTTTTTTTGCGAATTCATATATTTTTTTTTCTAATTCATTTTTTTTTTTTGCTAATTCATATATATATTTTTTTTTTTTTGCTAATTCAGATTTTTTTTTCTTTTTTCTTTTTTGCTAATTCATATTTTTTTTTCTAATTAATTTTTTTTTTTTTTTCTAATTCATATTTTTTTTTGCTAATTCAGATTTTTTTTTCTAATTCAAACTTTTTTTTTTTTGCTAATTCATATTTTTTTTTTTCTAATTCATATTTTTTTTTTTTGCTAATTCATATATTTTTTTTTGTAATTCAGATTTTTTTTTTGATTTTTTTTTTGCTAATTCAAATTTTTTTTTTTTTTTTTTTTTTTTTAGATTTTTTTTTTTTTTTTTTTTTTTTTTTTTTTTTTTTTTTTTTTTTTTTTTTGCTAATTCATATTTTGTTTTCAAATTCATTTTTTTTGCTAATTCAGATTTTTTTTTTTGCGAATTCATATATTTTTTTTTCTAATTCATATTTTTTTTTGCTAATTCATATATTTTTTTTTTTTTTTTTGCTAATTCAGATTTTTTTTCTTTTTTCTTTTTTGCTAATTCAGATTTTTTTTTCTAATTCATATTTTTTTTTTTTTTATGTTAATTCATATTTATTATTTCTAATTCTATTTTTTTTTTTTGCTAATTCAGATTTTTTTTTTCTAATTCATATATTTTTTTTTTTTTTGCTAATTCATATTTTTTTTTTTTTGCTAATTCAGATTTATTTTTTTTCTAATTCAGATTTTTTTTTTCTAATTCATATTTTTTTTTTTTTGCTAATTAATATTTTTTTTTTCTAATTCATATTTTTTTGTTTTGCTAATTCAGATTTTTTTTTCTAATTCATATTTTTTTTTTGCTAATTCATATATTTTTTTTTTTTTGCTAATTCAGATTTTTTTTTTTTGCTAATTCAAATTTTTTTTTCCAATTTTTTTTTTTTTTGCTAATTCAGATTTTTTTTTTCCCTAATTTATTTTTTTTTTGCTAATTCAGATTTTTTTTTTTCTAATTCATATTTTTTTTTTTTTGCTAATTAATATTTTTTTTTTCTAATTCATATTTTTTTTTTTTTGCTAATTCAGATTTTTTTTTCTAATTCATATTTTTTTTTTTGCTAATTAATATATTTTTTTTTTTTTTTGCTAATTCAGATTTTTTTTTTTTGCTAATTCATATATTTTTTTTTGTAATACATATTTTTTTTTTTTTTTTGCTAATTCATATATTTTTTTTTTCCTAATTCAGATTTTTTTTGCTAATTCAGATTTTTTTTTTTTTTTTTTTTTTTTTTTTTTTTTTGCTAATTCAGATTTTTTTTTTTTTTTTTGCTAATTCAGATTTTTTTTCCTCTAATTCATTTTTTTTGCTAATTCAGATTTTTTTTTTTTGCTAATTCATATTTTTTTTTTTTTTTTTTTTTTTTTTTTTTTTGCTAATTCATATTTTGTTTTCAAATTCATTTTTTTTTGCTAATTCAGATTTTTTTTTTTGCGAATTCATATATTTTTTTTTCTAATTCATATTTTTTTTTTTGCTAATTCATATATATTTTTTTTTTTTTTGCTAATTCAGATTTTTTTTTTCTTTTTTCTTTTTTGCTAATTCAGATTTTTTTTTCTAATTCATATTTTTTTTTTTTTTGTTAATTCATATTTATTATTTCTAATTCTATTTTTTTTTTTTTTTGCTAATTCAGATTTTTTTTCTAATTCATATATTTTTTTTTTTTTGCTAATTCATATTTTTTTTTTTTTTTTAATTCAGATTTATTTTTTTTGCTAATTCAGATTTTTTTTTTCTAATTCATATTTTTTTTTTGCTAATTCAGATTTTTTTTTTCTAATTTATATTTTTTTTTCTTTTTTTTTTTTTTTGCTAATTCAGATTTTTTTTTTTTTTCTAATTCATATTTTTTTTTTTTGCTAATTAATATTTTTTTTTTGCGAATTCATATATTTTTTTTTCTAATTCATATTTTTTTTTTGCTAATTCATATTTTTTTTGCTAATTCATATTTTTTTTTTTTTTTTTTTGCTAATTCAGATTTTTTTTTTTTTTTTGCTAATTCAGATTTTTTTTTTGCTAATTCTGATTTTTTTTTTCGAATTCATATTTTTTGCTAATTCAGATTTTTTTTTTGCTAATTCGGATTTTTTTTTTTTTTTTTTTTCTAATTCAGATTTTTTTTTCTAATTCATATTTTTTTTTTTTTGCTATTCATATTTTTTTTTTTTTTTTTTTTTTTTTTGGTAATTCAGATTTTTTTTTCCTTTTTTTTTTTTGCTAATTCAGATTTTTTTTTTTAATTCATATTTTTTTTTGCTAATTCATATTTTTTTTTCTAATTAATTTTTTTTTTTTTGCTAATTCAGATTTTTTTTTTTTGCTAATTCATATATTTTTTTTTTCTAATTCATATTTTTTTTTGCTAATTCATATTTTTTTTTGCTAATTCAGATTTTTTTTTTCTAATTCAAACTTTTTTTTTTTTTGCTAATTCATATTTTTTTTTTCTAATTCATATTTTTTTTTTTTGCTAATTCATATATTTTTTTTTTGTAATTCAGATTTTTTTTTTGATTTTTTTTTGCTAATTCAGATTTTTTTTTTTTTTTTTTTTTTTTTTTTTTTTTTTTTTTTTTTTGCTAATTCATATTTTGTTTTCAAATTCATTTTTTTTTGCTAATTCAGATTTTTTTTTTTGCGAATTCATATATTTTTTTTTCTAATTCATATTTTTTTTTTGCTAATTCATATATTTTTTTTTTTTTTTTGCTAATTCAGATTTTTTTTTTCTTTTTTCTTTTTTGCTAATTCAGATTTTTTTTCTAATTCATATTTTTTTTTTTTTTTTGTTAATTCATATTTATTATTTCTAATTCTATTTTTTTTTTTTGCTAATTCAGATTTTTTTTTCTAATTCATATATTTTTTTTTTTTTGCTAATTCATATTTTTTTTTTTTTGCTAATTCAGATTTATTTTTTTTCTAATTCAGATTTTTTTTTTTCTAATTCATATTTTTTTTTTTTTTGCTAATTAATATTTTTTTTTCTAATTCATATTTTTTTTTTTTTGCTAATTCAGATTTTTTTTTCTAATTCATATTTTTTTTTGCTAATTCATATATTTTTTTTTTTTTGCTAATTCAGATTTTTTTTTTTTTGCTAATTCAATTTTTTTTTTCCAATTTTTTTTTTTTTTTTGCTAATTCAGATTTTTTTTTTCCCTAATTTATTTTTTTTTGCTAATTCCGATTTTTTTTTTCTAATTCATATTTTTTTTTTTTTGCTAATTAATATTTTTTTTTTCTAATTCATATTTTTTTTTTTTGCTAATTCAGATTTTTTTTTCTAATTCATATTTTTTTTTTGCTAATTAACATATTTTTTTTTTTTTTTGCTAATTCAGATTTTTTTTTTTTGCTAATTCATATATTTTTTTTTGTAATACATATTTTTTTTTTTTTTTTGCTAATTCATATATTTTTTTTTTTTCCTAATTCAGATTTTTTTTGCTAATTCAGATTTTTTTTTTTTTTTTTTTTTTTTTTTTTTTTTGCTAATTCAGATTTTTTTTTTTTTTTTTGCTAATTCAGATTTTTTTTCTTCTAATTCATTTTTTTTGCTAATTCAGATTTTTTTTTTTTTGCTAATTCAGATTTTTTTTTTGCTCGTTCATATTTTTTTTTTTGCTAATTATTTTTTTTTTTTTTGCTAATTCATATTTTGTTTTCAAATTCATTTTTTTTTGCTAATTCAGATTTTTTTTTTTCGCGAATTCATATATTTTTTTTTCTAATTCATATTTTTTTTTTGCTAATTCATATATATTTTTTTTTTTTTTTTGCTAATTCAGATTTTTTTTTTCTTTTTTGCTAATTCAGATTTTTTTTTCTAATTCATATTTTTTTTTTTGTTAATTCATATTTATTCTTTCTAATTCTATTTTTTTTTTTTTTTGCTAATTCAGATTTTTTTTTCTAATTCATATATTTTTTTTTTTTTTGCTAATTCATATTTTTTTTTTTTTGCTAATTCAGATTTATTTTTTTTGCTAATTCAGATTTTTTTTTTTCTAATTCATATTTTTTTTTTGCTAATTCAGATTTTTTTTTTTCTAATTTATATTTTTTTTCTAATTCAGATTTTTTTTTTTTTTCTAATTCATATTTTTTTTTTTTTGCTAATTAATATTTTTTTTTTGCGAATTCATATATTTTTTTTTCTAATTCATATTTTTTTTTTTGCTAATTCATATTTTTTTTGCTAATTCATATTTTTTTTTTTTTTTTTTTTCTAATTCAGATTTTTTTTTCCTTTTTTTTTTTTGCTAATTCAGATTTTTTTTTCTAATTCATATTTTTTTTTTTTTTTGCTAATTCATATTTTTTTTTTCTAATTAATTTTTTTTTTTTTTTGCTAATTCAGATTTTTTTTTTTTTGCTAATTCATATATATTTTTTTTCTAATTCATATTTTTTTTTGCTAATTCATATTTTTTTTTGCTAATTCAGATTTTTTTTTTCTAATTCAAACTTTTTTTGCTAATTCATATTTTTTTTTTTTTGTTAATTCATATTTATTATTTCTAATTCTATTTTTTTTTTTTTTTGCTAATTCAGATTTTTTTTTTCTAATTCATATATTTTTTTTTTTTTTTGCTAATTCATATTTTTTTTTTTTTGGTAATTCAGATTTATTTTTTTTCTAATTCAGATTTGTTTTTTTCTAATTCATTTTTTTTTTTTGCTAATTCAGATTTTTTTTTTCTAATTTATATTTTTTTTCTTTTTTTTTTTTTTTGCTAATTCAGTTTTTTTTTTTTCTAATTCATTTTTTTTTTTTTTTGCTAATTAATATTTTTTTTTTCTAATTCATATTTTTTTTTTTTTGCTAATTCAGATTTTTTTTTTCTAATTCATATTTTTTTTTTGCTAATTCATATATTTTTTTTTTTTTTGCTAATTCAGATTTTTTTTTTTTGCTAATTCATATATTTTTTTTGTAATACATATTTTTTTTTTTTTTTGCTAATTCATATATTTTTTTTTTTTTGCTAATTCAGATTTTTTTTGCTAATTCAGATTTTTTTTTTTTTTTTTTTTTTTTTTTTTTTTTTTTTTTTGCTAATTCAGATTTTTTTTTTTTTTGCTAATTCAGATTTTTTTTCTTCTAATTCATTTTTTTTTGCTAATTCAGATTTTTTTTTTTTGCTAATTCAGATTTTTTTTTGCTAATTCAGATTTTTTTTTTGCTCGTTCATATTTTTTTTTTTGCTAATTATTTTTTTTTTTTTGCTAATTCAAATTTTTTTTTCTAATTCATATTTTTTTTTGCAAATTCAGATTTTTTTTTCTTCTAATTCATATTTTTTTTTTTTTTGCTAATTCAGTTTTTTTTTGCTTATTCAGATTTGTTTTTTTTGCTAATTCGGATTTTTTTTTCTAATTAATTCATAATGTTTTTTTTTGTTTTTTGCTAATTCATATTTTTTTTTGCTAATTCAGATTTTTTTTTTGCTAATTCAGGTTTTTTTTTTTTTTTTTTTTACTAATTCCGATTTTTTTTTGCTAATTCAGATTTTTTTTTTCTAATTCATATTTTTTTTTTTTTGCTAATTCATATTTTTTTTTTTTTTTTTTTTTTTTTTTTTTTTTTTTTTTTTTTGCTAATTCATATTTTGTTTTCAAATTCATTTTTTTTTTGCTAATTCAGATTTTTTTTTCCGAATTCATATATTTTTTTTTCTAATTCATATTTTTTTTTTGCTAATTCATATATATTTTTTTTTTTTTTTTGCTAATTCAGATTTTTTTTTCTTTTTTCTTTTTTGCTAATTCAGATTTTTTTTTCTAATTCATATTTATTTTTTTTTTGTTAATTCATATTTATTATTTCTAATTCTATTTTTTTTTTTTTTGCTAATTCAGAATTTTTTTTTCTAATTCATATATTTTTTTTTTTTGCTAATTCATATTTTTTTTTTTTTGCTAATTCAGATTTTTTTTTTTTGCTAATTCAGATTTTTTTTTTCTAATTCACATTTTTTTTTTTGCTAATTCAGATTTTTTTTTTTCTAATTTATATTTTTTTTTCTTTTTTTTTTTTTGCTAATTCAGATTTTTTTTTTCTAATTCATATTTTTTTTTTTTGCTAATTAATATTTTTTTTTTGCGAATTCATATATTTTTTTTTCTAATTCATATTTTTTTTTTGCTAATTCATATATTTTTTTTTTTTTTGCTAATTCAGATTTTTTTTTTCTTTTTTCTTTTTTCTTTTTTACTAATTCAGATTTTTTTTTCTAATTCATATTTTTTTTTTTTTGTTAATTCATATTTATTATTTCTAATTCTATTTTTTTTTTTTTTGCTAATTCAGATTTTTTTTTTCTAATTCATATATTTTTTTTTTTTTGCTAATTCATATTTTTTTTTTTTTTTTGCTAATTCAGATTTATTTTTTTTGCTAATTCAGATTTTTTTTTTCTAATTCATATTTTTTTTTTGCTAATTCAGATTTTTTTTTTCTAATTTATATTTTTTTTTCTTTTTTTTTTTTTTGCTAATTGAGATTTTTTTTTTTTCTAATTCATATTTTTTTTTTTGCTAATTAATATTTTTTTTTTCTAATTCATATTTTTTTTTTTTTGCTAATTCAGATTTTTTTTTTTCTAATTCATATTTTTTTTGCTAATTCATATTTTTTTTTTTTTTTTTTTTGCTAATTCAGATTTTTTTTTTTTTTTTTTGCTAATTCAGATTTTTTTTTTGCTAATTCTGATTTTTTTTTCTAATTCATATTTTTTGCTAATTCAGATTTTTTTTTTGCTAATTCGGATTTTTTTTTTCTAATTCAGATTTTTGTTTCTATTCATATTTTTTTTTTTTTTTTGCTAATTCATATTTTTTTTTTTTTTTAATTTTTTTTTTGCTAATTCAGATTTTTTTTTTCCTTTTTTTTTTTGCTAATTCAGATTTTTTTTTTCTAATTCATATTTTTTTTTTTTTTTTTTGCTAATTCATATTTTTTTTTCTAATTCATTTTTTCTTTTTTTTTTGCTAATTCAGATTTTTTTTTTGCTAATTCATATATTTTTTTTTGTAATACATTTTTTTTTTTTTTTTGCTAATTCATATATTTTTTTTTTTTTTGCTAATTCAGATTTTTTTTGCTAATTCAGATTTTTTTTTTTTTTTTTTTTTTTTTTTTTTTTTGCTAATTCAGATTTTTTTTTTTTTTGCTAATTCAGATTTTTTTTCTTCTAATTCATTTTTTTTGCTAATTCAGATTTTTTTTTTTTGCTAATTCAGATTTTTTTTTGCTAATTCAGATTTTTTTTTTGCTCGTTCATATTTTTTTTTTTTTGCTAATTATTTTTTTTTTTTTGCTAATTCATATTTTGTTTTCAAATTCATTTTTTTTTTGCTAATTCAGATTTTTTTTTTGCGAATTCATATATTTTTTTTTCTAATTCATATTTTTTTTTTGCTAATTCATATATATTTTTTTTTTTTTTTTTGCTAATTCAGATTTTTTTTTTCTTTTTTCTTTTTTGCTAATTCAGATTTTTTTTTCTAATTCATATTTTTTTTTTTTTGTTAATTCATATTTATTATTTCTAATTCTATTTTTTTTTTTTTTTTGCTAATTCAGATTTTTTTTTCTAATTCATATATTTTTTTTTTTTTGCTAATTCATATTTTTTTTTTTTTGCTAATTCAGATTTTTTTTTTTTGCTAATTCAGATTTTTTTTTTCTAATTCATATTTTTTTTTTTGCTAATTCAGATTTTTTTTTTTCTAATTTACATTTTTTTTTCTTTTTTTTTTTTTTGCTAATTCAGATTTTTTTTTTTTTCTAATTCATATTTTTTTTTTTTTGCTAATTAATATTTTTTTTTTGCGAATTCATATATTTTTTTTTCTAATTCATATTTTTTTTTTGCTAATTCATATTTTTTTTGCTAATTCATATATTTTTTCTTTTTTTTTTGCTAATTCAGATTTTTTTTTTTTTTTTTTGCTAATTCAGATTTTTTTTTTGCTAATTCTGATTTTTTTTTTCTAATTCATATTTTTTGCTAATTCAGATTTTTTTTTTGCTAATTCGGATTTTTTTTTTTTTTTTTTCTAATTCAGATTTTTTTTTCTAATTCATATTTTTTTTTTTTGCTAATTCATATTTTTTTTTTTTTTTTTTTTTTTTTTGCTAATTCAGATTTTTTTTTCCTTTTTTTTTTTGCTAATTCAGATTTTTTTTTTCTAATTCATATTTCTTTTTTTTTTTTTTGCTAATTCATATTTTTTTTTCTAATTAATTTTTTTTTTGCTAATTCAGATTTTTTTTTTTTGCTAATTCATATATTTTTTTTTTTCTAATTCATATTTTTTTTTGCTAATTCATATTTTTTTTTGCTAATTCAGATTTTTTTTTTCTAATTCAAACTTTTTTTTTTTTTGCTAATTCATATTTTTTTTTTTTCTAATTCATATTTTTTTTTTTTTTTTTGTTAATTCATATTTATTATTTCTAATTCTATTTTTTTTTTTTTGCTAATTCAGATTTTTTTTTTCTAATTCATATATTTTTTTTTTTTTTGCTAATTCATATTTTTTTTTTTTGCTAATTCAGATTTATTTTTTTTCTAATTCAGATTTTTTTTTTTCTAATTCATATTTTTTTTTTGCTAATTCAAAAATTTTTTTTTCTAATTTATATTTTTTTTCTTTTTTTTTTTTTGCTAATTCAGTTTTTTTTTTTTCTAATTCATTTTTTTTTTTTTTGCTAATTAATATTTTTTTTTTCTAATTCATATTTTTTTTTTTTTGCTAATTCAGATTTTTTTTTTCTAATTCATATTTTTTTTTTGCTAATTCATATATTTTTTTTTTTTTTGCTAATTCAGATTTTTTTTTTTTGCTAATTCATATATTTTTTTTGTAATACATATTTTTTTTTTTTTTTGCTAATTCATATATTTTTTTTTTTTTTTTTGCTAATTCAGATTTTTTTTGCTAATTCAGATTTTTTTTTTTTTTTTTTTTTTTTTTTTTTTTTTTTGCTAATTCAGATTTTTTTTTTTTTTTGCTAATTCAGATTTTTTTTCTTCTAATTCATTTTTTTTGCTAATTCAGATTTTTTTTTTTTGCTAATTCAGATTTTTTTTTGCTAATTCAGATTTTTTTTTTGCTCGTTCATATTTTTTTTTTGCTAATTATTTATTTTTTTTTGCTAATTCAGATTTTTTTTTCTAATTCATATTTTTTTTTGCTAATTCAGATTTTTTTCTTCTAATTCATATTTTTTTTTTTTTTTTTGCTAATTCAGTTTTTTTTTGCTAATTCAGATTTGTTTTTTTTGCTAATTCGGATTTTTTTTTCTAATTCATAACGTTTTTTTTTTTTTTGCTAATTCATATTTTTTTTTGCTAATTCAGATTTTTTTTTGCTAATTCAGGTTTTTTTTTTTTTTTTTTTTACTAATTCCGATTTTTTTTTGCTAATTCAGATTTTTTTTTTCTAATTCATATTTTTTTTTTTTTTGCTAATTCATTTTTTTTTTTTTTTTTTTTTTTTTTTTTTTTTTTTTTTGCTAATTCATATTTTGTTTTCAAATTCATTTTTTTTTGCTAATTCAGATTTTTTTTTTTGCGAATTCATATATTTTTTTTTCTAATTCATATTTTTTTTTTGCTAATTCATATATTTTTTTTTTTTTTGCTAATTCAGATTTTTTTTTTCTTTTTTCTTTTTTGCTAATTCAGATTTTTTTCTTCTAATTCATATTTTTTTTTTTTTTTGTTAATTCATATTTATTATTTCTAATTCTATTTTTTTTTTTTTTTGCTAATTCAGAATTTTTTTTTCTAATTCATATATTTTTTTTTTTGCTAATTCATATTTTTTTTTTTTTTTGCTAATTCAGATTTATTTTTTTTGCTAATTCAGATTTTTTTTTTCTAATTCATATTTTTTTTTTTTGCTAATTCAGATTTTTTTTTTTCTAATTTATATTTTTTTTTCTTTTTTTTTTTTGCTAATTCAGATTTTTTTTTTTTCTAATTCATATTTTTTTTTTTGCTAATTAATATTTTTTTTTTGCGAATTCATATATTTTTTTTTCTAATTCATATTTTTTTTTTGCTAATTCATATATTTTTTTTTTTTTTTGCTAATTCAGATTTTTTTTTCTTTTTTCTTTTTTACTAATTCAGATTTTTTTTTCTAATTCATATTTTTTTTTTTTTTTTGTTAATTCATATTTATTATTTCTAATTCTATTTTTTTTTTTTTTTGCTAATTCAGATTTTTTTTTTCTAATTCATATATTTTTTTTTTTTGCTAATTCATATTTTTTTTTTTTTTGCTAATTCAGATTTATTTTTTTTGCTAATTCAGATTTTTTTTTTCTAATTCATATTTTTTTTTTTGCTAATTCAGATTTTTTTTTTTCTAATTTATATTTTTTTTTCTTTTTTGTTTTTTTGCTAATTCAGATTTTTTTTTTTTCTAATTCATATTTTTTTTTTTTTGCTAATTAATATTTTTTTTTTCTAATTCATATTTTTTTTTTTTTGCTAATTCAGATTTTTTTTCTAATTCATATTTTTTTTGCTAATTCATATTTTTTTTTTTTTTTTTGCTAATTCAGATTTTTTTTTTTTTTTGCTAATTCAGATTTTTTTTTTGCTAATTCTGATTTTTTTTTTCTAATTCATATTTTTTTTTTTTGCTAATTCAGATTTTTTTTTCTAATTCATATTTTTTTTTTGCTAATTAATATATTTTTTTTTTTTTTTGCTAATTCAGATTTTTTTTTTTGCTAATTCATATATTTTTTTTTGTAATACATATTTTTTTTTTTTTTTTGCTAATTCATATATTTTTTTTTTTCCTAATTCAGATTTTTTTTGCTAATTCAGATTTTTTTTTTTTTTTTTTTTTTTTTTTTTTTTTGCTAATTCAGATTTTTTTTTTTTTTTTTTGCTAATTCAGATTTTTTTTCTTCTAATTCATTTTTTTTGCTAATTCAGATTTTTTTTTTTTTGCTAATTCAGATTTTTTTTTGCTAATTCAGATTTTTTTTTTGCTCGTTCATATTTTTTTTTTTGCTAATTATTTTTTTTTTTTTTGCTAATTCATATTTTGTTTTCAAATTCATTTTTTTTTGCTAATTCAGATTTTTTTTTTTTGCGAATTCATATATTTTTTTTTCTAATTCATATTTTTTTTTTTGCTAATTCATATATATTTTTTTTTTTTTTTTGCTAATTCAGATTTTTTTTTTCTTTTTTCTTTTTTGCTAATTCAGATTTTTTTTTCTAATTCATATTTTTTTTTTTTTGTTAATTCATATTTATTCTTTCTAATTCTATTTTTTTTTTTTTTTGCTAATTCAGATTTTTTTTTCTAATTCATATATTTTTTTTTTTTTTGCTAATTCATATTTTTTTTTTTTGCTAATTCAGATTTATTTTTTTTGCTAATTCAGATTTTTTTTTTCTAATTCATATTTTTTTTTTTGCTAATTCAGATTTTTTTTTTTCTAATTTATATTTTTTTTCTAATTCAGATTTTTTTTTTTTTCTAATTCATATTTTTTTTTTTTTGCTAATTAATATTTTTTTTTTGCGAATTCATATATTTTTTTTTCTAATTCATATTTTTTTTTTGCTAATTCATATTTTTTTTGCTAATTCATATTTTTTTTTTTTTTTTTTTTGCTAATTCAGATTTTTTTTTCCTTTTTTTTTTTTGCTAATTCAGATTTTTTTTTTTTTTTGCTAATTCATATTTTTTTTTTCTAATTAATTTTTTTTGCTAATTCAGATTTTTTTTTTTTTGCTAATTCATATATATTTTTTTTCTAATTCATATTTTTTTTTGCTAATTCATATTTTTTTTTGCTAATTCAGATTTTTTTTTTCTAATTCAAACTTTTTTTTTTTTTGCTAATTCATATTTTTTTTTTTTTTCTAATTCATATTTTTTTTTTTTGCTAATATTTTTTTTTGTAATTCATATTTTTTTTTTTTTTTGCTAATTCAGATTTTTTTTTTTTTTTTTTTTTTTTTTTTTTTTTTTTTGTTGCTAATTCATATTTTGTTTTCAAATTCATTTTTTTTTGCTAATTCAGATTTTTTTTTTTGCGAATTCATATATTTTTTTTTCTAATTCATATTTTTTTTTTGCTAATTCATATATATTTTTTTTTTTTGCTAATTCAGATTTTTTTCTTCTTTTTTCTTTTTTGCTAATTCAGATTTTTTTTTCTAATTCCTATTTTTTTTTTTTTTTTGTTAATTCATATTTATTATTTCTAATTCTATTTTTTTTTTTTTTTGCTAATTCAGATTTTTTTTTTCTAATTCATATATTTTTTTTTTTTTTTGCTAATTCATATTTTTTTTTTTTTGGTAATTCAGATTTATTTTTTTTCTAATTCAGATTTGTTTTTTTCTAATTCATTTTTTTTTTTTGCTAATTCAGATTTTTTTTTTCTAATTTATATTTTTTTTCTTTTTTTTTTTTTTTGCTAATTCAGTTTTTTTTTTTCTAATTCATTTTTTTTTTTTTTGCTAATTAATATTTTTTTTTTCTAATTCATATTTTTTTTTTTTTGCTAATTCAGATTTTTTTTTTCTAATTCATATTTTTTTTTTGCTAATTCATATATTTTTTTTTTTTTTGCTAATTCAGATTTTTTTTTTTTGCTAATTCATATACTTTTTTTGTAATACATATTTTTTTTTTTTTTTGCTAATTCATATATTTTTTTTTTTTTTGCTAATTCAGATTTTTTTTGCTAATTCAGATTTTTTTTTTTTTTTTTTTTTTTTTTTTTTTTTTTTTTTTTTTTGCTAATTCAGATTTTTTTTTTTTTTGCTAATTCAGATTTTTTTTCTTCTAATTCATTTTTTTTTGCTAATTCAGATTTTTTTTTTTTTGCTAATTCAGATTTTTTTTTGCTAATTCAGATTTTTTTTTTGCTCGTTCATATTTTTTTTTTTGCTAATTATTTTTTTTTTTTTGCTAATTCAAATTTTTTTTTCTAATTCATATTTTTTTTTGCAAATTCAGATTTTTTTTCTTCTAATTCATATTTTTTTTTTGCTAATTCAGTTTTTTTTTGCTTATTCAGATTTGTTTTTTTTGCTAATTCGGATTTTTTTTTCTAATTCATAATGTTTTTTTTTTTTTTGCTAATTCATATTTTTTTTTGCTAATTCAGATTTTTTTTTTGCTAATTCAGGTTTTTTTTTTTTTTTTACTAATTCCGATTTTTTTTTGCTAATTCAGATTTTTTTTTTCTAATTCATATTTTTTTTTTTTTTGCTAATTCATATTTTTTTTTTTTTTTTTTTTTTTTTTTTTTTTTTTTTTTTTTGCTAATTCATATTTTGTTTTCAAATTCATTTTTTTTTTGCTAATTCAGATTTTTTTTTTGCGAATTCATATATTTTTTTTTCTAATTCATATTTTTTTTTTGCTAATTCATATATATTTTTTTTTTTTTTTGCTAATTCAGATTTTTTTTTCTTTTTTCTTTTTTGCTAATTCAGATTTTTTTTTCTAATTCATATTTATTTTTTTTTTGTTAATTCATATTTATTATTTCTAATTCTATTTTCTTTTTTTTTTGCTAATTCAGAATTTTTTTTTCTAATTCATATATTTTTTTTTTTTGCTAATTCATATTTTTTTTTTTTTTTGCTAATTCAGATTTATTTTTTTTGCTAATTCAGATTTTTTTTTTCTAATTCACATTTTTTTTTTGCTAATTCAGATTTTTTTTTTTCTAATTTATATTTTTTTTTCTTTTTTTTTTTTTTGCTAATTCAGATTTTTTTTTTTTCTAATTCATATTTTTTTTTTTGCTAATTAATATTTTTTTTTTGCGAATTCATATATTTTTTTTTCTAATTCATATTTTTTTTTTGCTAATTCATATATTTTTTTTGCTAATTCATATTTTTTTTTTTTTTTTTTGCTAATTCAGATTTTTTTTTTTTTTTTTTGCTAATTCAGATTTTTTTTTTTGCTAATTCTGATTTTTTTTTCTAATTCATATTTTTTGCTAATTCAGATTTTTTTTTTGCTAATTCGGATTTTTTTTTTCTAATTCAGATTTTTGTTTCTATTCATATTTTTTTTTTTTTTTGCTAATTCATATTTTTTTTTTTTTTTTTATTTTTTTTTTGCTAATTCAGATTTTTTTTTTCCTTTTTTTTTTTTGCTAATTCAGATTTTTTTTTTCTAATTCATATTTTTTTTTTTTTTTTTGCTAATTCATATTTTTTTTTCTAATTCATTTTTTCTTTTTTTTTTGCTAATTCAGATTTTTTTTTTGCTAATTCATATATTTTTTTTTGTAATACATTTTTTTTTTTTTTTGCTAATTCATATATTTTTTTTTTTTTTTGCTAATTCAGATTTTTTTTGCTAATTCAGATTTTTTTTTTTTTTTTTTTTTTTTTTTTTTTGCTAATTCAGATTTTTTTTTTTTTTTTGCTAATTCAGATTTTTTTTCTTCTAATTCATTTTTTTTGCTAATTCAGATTTTTTTTTTTTGCTAATTCAGATTTTTTTTTGCTAATTCAGATTTTTTTTTTGCTCGTTCATATTTTTTTTTTTTGCTAATTATTTTTTTTTTTTTTGCTAATTCATATTTTGTTTTCAAATTCATTTTTTTTTGCTAATTCAGATTTTTTTTTTTGCGAATTCATATATTTTTTTTTCTAATTCATATTTTTTTTTTGCTAATTCATATATATTTTTTTTTTTTTTTTTTGCTAATTCAGATTTTTTTTTTCTTTTTTCTTTTTTGCTAATTCAGATTTTTTTTTCTAATTCATATTTTTTTTTTTTTGTTAATTCATATTTATTATTTCTAATTCTATTTTTTTTTTTTTTTGCTAATTCAGATTTTTTTTTCTAATTCATATATTTTTTTTTTTTTGCTAATTCATATTTTTTTTTTTTTGCTAATTCAGATTTTTTTTTTTGCTAATTCAGATTTTTTTTTTCTAATTCATATTTTTTTTTTTGCTAATTCAGATTTTTTTTTTTCTAATTTATATTTTTTTTTCTTTTTTTTTTTTTTGCTAATTCAGATTTTTTTTTTTTTCTAATTCATATTTTTTTTTTTTGCTAATTAATATTTTTTTTTTGCGAATTCATATATTTTTTTTTCTAATTCATATTTTTTTTTTGCTAATTCATATTTTTTTTGCTAATTCATATTTTTTTTTTTTTTTTTTTGCTAATTCAGATTTTTTTTTTTTTTTTTGCTAATTCAGATTTTTTTTTTGCTAATTCAGATTTTTTTTTTGCTAATTCGGATTTTTTTTTTTTTTTTTCTAATTCAGATTTTTTTTTCTAATTCATATTTTTTTTTTTTGCTAATTCATATTTTTTTTTTTTTTTTTTTTTTTTTGCTAATTCAGATTTTTTTTTCCTTTTTTTTTTTGCTAATTCAGATTTTTTTTTTCTAATTCATATTTCTTTTTTTTTTTTTTGCTAATTCATATTTTTTTTTCTAATTAATTTTTTTTTTTTTTTTGCTAATTCAGATTTTTTTTTTTTGCTAATTCATATATTTTTTTTTTCTAATTCATATTTTTTTTTGCTAATTCATATTTTTTTTTGCTAATTCAGATTTTTTTTTTCAAATTCAAACTTTTTTTTTTTTTGCTAATTCATATTTTTTTTTTTTCTAATTCATATTTTTTTTTTTTTTTTTGTTAATTCATATTTTTTTTTGCTAATTCAGATTTTTTTTTTCAAATTCAAACTTTTTTTTTTTTTGCTAATTCATATTTTTTTTTTTTTCTAATTCATATTTTTTTTTTTTTTTTGTTAATTCATATTTATTATTTCTAATTCTATTTTTTTTTTTTTGCTAATTCAGATTTTTTTTTTCTAATTCATATATTTTTTTTTTTTTTGCTAATTCATATTTTTTTTTTTTTGCTAATTCAGATTTATTTTTTTTCTAATTCAGATTTTTTTTTTTCTAATTCATATTTTTTTTTTGCTAATTCAAAAATTTTTTTTTCTAATTTATATTTTTTTTCTTTTTTTTTTTTTTGCTAATTCAGTTTTTTTTTTTTCTAATTCATTTTTTTTTTTTTTGCTAATTAATATTTTTTTTTTCTAATTCATATTTTTTTTTTTTGCTAATTCAGATTTTTTTTTCTAATTCATATTTTTTTTTTGCTAATTCATATATTTTTTTTTTTTTGCTAATTCAGATTTTTTTTTTTGCTAATTCATATATTTTTTTTGTAATACATATTTTTTTTTTTTTTTGCTAATTCATATATTTTTTTTTTTTTTTTTGCTAATTCAGATTTTTTTTGCTAATTCAGATTTTTTTTTTTTTTTTTTTTTTTTTTTTTTTTTTTTGCTAATTCAGATTTTTTTTTTTTTGCTAATTCAGATTTTTTTTCTTCTAATTCATTTTTTTTGCTAATTCAGATTTTTTTTTTTTTGCTAATTCAGATTTTTTTTTGCTAATTCAGATTTTTTTTTGCTAATTCAGATTTTTTTTTTGCTCGTTCATATTTTTTTTTTTGCTAATTATTTATTTTTTTTTGCTAATTCAGATTTTTTTTTCTAATTCATATTTTTTTTTGCTAATTCAGATTTTTTTCTTCTAATTCATATTTTTTTTTTTTTTTTGCTAATTCAGTTTTTTTTTGCTAATTCAGATTTGTTTTTTTTGCTAATTCGGATTTTTTTTTCTAATTCATAATGTTTTTTTTTTTTTTGCTAATTCATATTTTTTTTTGCTAATTCAGATTTTTTTTTGCTAATTCAGGTTTTTTTTTTTTTTTTTTTACTAATTCCGATTTTTTTTTGCTAATTCAGATTTTTTTTTTCTAATTCATATTTTTTTTTTTTTTGCTAATTCATTTTTTTTTTTTTTTTTTTTTTTTTTTTTTTTTTTTTTTTGCTAATTCATATTTTGTTTTCAAATTCATTTTTTTTTGCTAATTCAGATTTTTTTTTTTGCGAATTCATATATTTTTTTTTCTAATTCATATTTTTTTTTTGCTAATTCATATATTTTTTTTTTTTTTTTTCTAATTCAGATTTTTTTTTTCTTTTTTCTTTTTTGCTAATTCAGATTTTTTTCTTCTAATTCATATTTTTTTTTTTTTTTGTTAATTCATATTTATTATTTCTAATTCTATTTTTTTTTTTTTTTGCTAATTCAGAATTTTTTTTTCTAATTCATATATTTTTTTTTTGCTAATTCATATTTTTTTTTTTTTGCTAATTCAGATTTATTTTTTTTGCTAATTCAGATTTTTTTTTTCTAATTCATATTTTTTTTTTTGCTAATTCAGATTTTTTTTTTTCTAATTTATATTTTTTTTTCTTTTTTTTTTTTTTGCTAATTCAGATTTTTTTTTTTTCTAATTCATATTTTTTTTTTTTTGCTAATTAATATTTTTTTTTTGCGAATTCATATTTTTTTTTTTCTAATTCATATTTTTTTTTTGCTAATTCATATATTTTTTTTTTTTTTGCTAATTCAGATTTTTTTTTCTTTTTTCTTTTTTACTAATTCAGATTTTTTTTTCTAATTCATATTTTTTTTTTTTTTTTGTTAATTCATATTTATTATTTCTAATTCTATTTTTTTTTTTTTTTGCTAATTCAGATTTTTTTTTTCTAATTCATATATTTTTTTTTTTTGCTAATTCATATTTTTTTTTTTTTGCTAATTCAGATTTATTTTTTTTGCTAATTCAGATTTTTTTTTTCTAATTCATATTTTTTTTTTTGCTAATATAGATTTTTTTTTTCTAATTTATATTTTTTTTTCTTTTTTTTTTTTTTGCTAATTCAGATTTTTTTTTTTCTAATTCATATTTTTTTTTTTTTGCTAATTAATATTTTTTTTTTCTAATTCATATTTTTTTTTTTTTGCTAATTCAGATTTTTTTTCTAATTCATATTTTTTTTGCTAATTCATATTTTTTTTTTTTTTTTTGCTAATTCAGATTTTTTTTTTTTTTTTGCTAATTCAGATTTTTTTTTTGCTAATTCTGATTTTTTTTTCTAATTCATATTTTTGCTAATTCAGATTTTTTTTTTGCTAATTCGGATTTTTTTTTTTCTAATTCAGATTTTTTTTTCTATTCATATTTTTTTTTTTTTGCTAATTCATATTTTTTTTTTTTTTTTTTTTTTTTTTGCTAATTCAGATTTTTTTTTTCCTTTTTTTTTTTGCTAATTCAGATTTTTTTTTTCTAACTCATATTTTTTTTTTTTTTTTTTTTGCTAATTCATATTTTTTTTTCTAATTCATTTTTTCTTTTTTTTTTGCTAATTCAGATTTTTTTTTTTTGCTAATTCATATATTTTTTTTTTCTAATTCATATTTTTTTTTGCTAATTCATATTTTTTTTTGCTAATTCAGATTTTTTTTTCTAATTCAAACTTTTTTTTTTTTTTGCTAATTCATATTTTTTTTTTTCTAATTCATATTTTTTTTTTTTTGCTAATTCATATATTTTTTTTTGTAATTCATATTTTTTTTTTTTTTGCTAATTCAGATTTTTTTTTTTTTTTTTTGATTTTTCTTTTTTTTTTTTGCTAATTCAGATTTTTTTTCTAATTCCGATTTTTTTTTTTTTTGCTAATTCAGATTTATTTTTTTTCTAATTTATATTTTTATTTTTTTTTTTTGCTAATTCATATTTTTTTTTTTTTTTGCTAATTCAGATTTTTTTTTCCTTTTTTTTTTTTGCTAATTCAGATTTTTTTTTCTAATTCATATTTTTTTTTTTTTTTTTTGCTAATTCATATTTTTTTTCTAATTCATATTTTTTTTTTTTGCTAGTTCATATATTTTTTTTTTGTAATTCATATTTTTTTTTGTTTTTTTTTGCTAATTCATATTTTTTTTTTTGCTAATTCAGATTTTTTTTTGCTAATTCAAGTTTTTTTTTTTTTTTTTTTTTTACTAATTCCGATTTTTTTTTTTTGCTAATTCAGATTTATTTTTTTTTCTAATTTATATATTTTTTTTTTTTTTTTTTTTTGCTAATTCATATTTTTGTTTTTTTTTTTTGCTAATTCAGATTTTTTTTCTTCTTTTTTTTTTTCCTAATTCAGATTTTTTTTTGCTAATTCAGGTTTTTTTTTTTACTAATTCCGATTTTTGTGCTAATTCAGATTTTTTTTTTCCTAATTCAGATTTTTTTTTTCTAATTCATTTTTTTTTTGCTAATTCATATTTTTTTTCCTAATTCAGATTTTTTTTTTTTTGCTAATTCAGATTTTTTTTTTTGCTAATTCAGATTTTTTGTTTCTTTTCTAATTCATATTTTTTTTTTTTTGCTAATTCATATTTTTTTTTCTAATTCATTTTTTTTTGCTAATTCATATTTTTTTTTTTTTTGCTAATTCAGATTTTTTTTTTTTTTTTTTTGCTAATTCAGATTTTTTTTCTTCTAATTCATATATTTTTGTTTTTTTGCTAATTCAGATTTTTTTTGCTAATTCAGGTTTTTTTTTTTTACTAATTCCGATTTTTTTTTGCTAATTCAGATTTTTTTTTTTGCTAATTTAGATTTTTTTTTTTTTTTTCTTACTAATTTCGATTTTTTTTTTTTTTTTTTTGCTAATTCAGATTTTTGTTTTTCTAACTCATATTTTTTTTTTTTTTTCTAACTCATATTTTTTTTTTTTTTTTTGCTAATTCATATTTTTTTTTTTGCTAATTCAGATTTTTTTTTTTGCTAATTCAGATTTTTTTTTCTTTTCTAATTCATTTTTTTTTTTTTGCTAATTCATATTTTTTTTTCTAATTCATTTTTTTTTGCTAATTCATATTTTTTTTTCCTAATTCAGATTTTTTTTTTGCTAATTCAGATTTTTTTTTTTTTTTTTACTAATTCCGATTTTTTTTTTTTTTTTTTGCTAATTCAGATTTTTTTTTCTAATTCATATTTTTTTTTTTCTAATTCATATTTTTTTTTTGCTAATTCAGATTTTTTTTTTTTTGCTAATTCAGATTTTTTTTTTCTTTTCTAATTCATATTTTTTTTTTTTTTTTTTGCTAATTTATATTTTTTTTTCTAATTCATTTTTTTTGCTAATTCATATTTTTTTTTTTTTGCTAATTCAGATTTTTTTTTTTTTTTTTTTTGCTAATTCAGATTTTTTTTCTTCTAATTCATATTTTTTTGTTTTTTTGCTAATTCAGATTTTTTTTTTGCTAATTCAGTTTTTTTTTTTTTTTACTAATTCCGATTTTTTTTTGCTAATTAAGATTTTTTTTTTTTTTTTTTTTTTTTTTTTTTTTTTTTTGCTAATTCATATTTTCTTTCAAATTATTTTTTTTTGCTAATTCAGATTTTTTTTTTCTAATTCATATATATTTTTTTTTTAATTCATATTTTTTTTTGCTAATTCATATTTTTTTTTTTGCTAATTCATATTTTTTTGTTTTTTTTTCCTAATTCAGATTTTTTTTTTTTTGCTAATTCAGATTTTTTTTTTTTACTTATTCCGATTTTTTTTTTGCTAATTCAGTTTTTTTTTCTAATTCATATTTTTTTTTTGCTAATTCAGATTTTTTTTCTAATTTATATTTTTTTTTTTTTGCTAATTCAGATTTTTTTTTTTTTGCTAATTCAGATTTTTTTTTCTAATTCAAATTTTTTTTTTTTGCTAATTCAGATTTTTTTTTTTTTTGCTAATTCGGATTTTTTTTTTTTTTTTTGCTAATTAAGATTTTTTTTCTAATTCATATTTTTTTTTTTGCTAATTCATATTTTTTTTTCCTAATTCAGATTTTTTTTTTTTGCAAATTCAGATTTTTTTTATTTTTTTTTTTACTTATTCCGAATTTTTTTTTTTTTTTTGCTAATTCAGATTTTTTTTTTCTAATTCATATTTTTTTTTTTTTGCTAATTCATATTTTTTTTTCTAATTCATATTTTTTTTTTTTGCTAATTCAGATTTTTTTTTTCTAATTCATATTTTTTTTTTGCTAATTCATATTTTTTTTTTTTTTTTTGCTAATTCAGATTTTTTTTTTTTCTTTTTTCTTTTTTGCTAATTCAGATTTTTTTTTCTAATTCATATTTTTTTTTTTTTTTTGTTAATTCATATTTATTATTTCTAATTCTATTTTTTTTTTTTTGCTAATTCAGATTTTTTTTTCTAATTCATATATTTTTTTTTTTTTGCTAATTCATATTTTTTTTTTTGCTAATTCAGATTTATTTTTTTTTGCTAATTCAGATTTTTTTTTCAAATTCATTTTTTTTTGCTAATTCAGATTTTTTTTTTTGCGAATTCATATATTTTTTTTTCTAATTCATATTTTTTTTTTGCTAATTCATATTTTTTTTTTTTTTTTTTTGCTAATTCAGATTTTTTTTTTCTTTTTTCTTTTTTGCTAATTCAGATTTTTTTTTCTAATTCATATTTTTTTTTTTTTTTTGTTAATTCATATTTATTATTTCTAATTCTATTTATTTTTTTTTTTGCTAATTCAGATTTTTTTTTTTAATTTATATGTTTTTTCTTTTTTTTTTTTTTGCTAATTCAGATTTTTTTTTTTCTAATTCATATTTTTTTTTTTTGCTAATTAATATTTTTTTTTTCTAATTCATATTTTTTTTTTTTTGCTAATTCAGATTTTTTTTTTCTAATTCATATTTTTTTTTTTGCTAATTCATATATTTTTTTTTTTTTTTTTTGCTAATTCAGATTTTTTTTTTTTGCTAATTCATATATTTTTTTTTGTAATACATATTTTTTTTTTTTTTTTGCTAATTCATATATTTTTTTTTTTTTTTTGCTAATTCAGATTTTTTTTTGCTAATTCAGATTTTTTTTTTTTTTTTTTTTTTTTTTTTTTGCTAATTCAGATTTTTTTTTTTTTTTTGCTAATTCAGATTTATTTTTTTTGCTAATTCAGATTTTTTTTTTCTAATTCATATTTTTTTTTTGCTAATTCAGATTTTTTTTTTCTAATTTATATTTTTTTTTCTTTTTTTTTTTTTGCTAATTCAGATTTTTTTTTTTTTTCTAATTCATATTTTTTTTTTTTTGCTAATTAATATCTTTTTTTTCTAATTCATGTTTTTTTTTTTTTGCTAATTCAGATTTTTTTTTTCTAATTCATATTTTTTTTTTGCTAATTCATATATTTTTTTTTTTTTTTTTTGCTAATTCAGATTTTTTTTTTTTGCTAATTCATATATTTTTTTTTGTAATACATATTTTTTTTTTTTTTTGCTAATTCATATATATATATTTTTTTTTTGCTATTCAGATTTTTTTTGCTAATTCAGATTTTTTTTTTTTTTTTTTTTTTTGCTAATTCAGATTTTTTTTTTTTTTTGCTAATTCAGATTTTTTTTCTTCTAATTCATTTTTTTTGCTAATTCAGATTTTTTTTTTTTTTGCTAATTCAGATTTTTTTTTGCTAATTCAGATTTTTTTTTTGCTAGTTCATATTTTTTTTTTGCTAATTATTTCTTTTTTTTTTTGCTAATTCAGATTTTTTTTTGTAATTCATATTTTTTTTTTTGCTAATTCAGATTTTTTATTTTTTTTTGCTAATTCAGATTTTTTTTCTTCTAATTCATATTTTTTTTTTTTTTTTTTTTTTGCTAATTCAGTTTTTTTTTGCTAATTCAGATTTGTTTTTTTTGCTAATTCGGATTTTTTTTTCTAATTCATAATGTGTTTTTTTTTTGCTAATTCATATTTTTTTTTGCTAATTCAGATTTTTTTTTTGCTAATTCAGGTTTTTTTTTTTTTTTTTTTTACTAATTCCGATTTTTTTTTGCTAATTCAGATTTTTTTTTCTAATTCATATTTTTTTTTTTTTGCTAATTCATATTTTTTTTTTTTTTTTTTTTTTTATTTTTGCTAATTCATATTTTGTTTTCAAATTCATTTTTTTTTGCTAATTCAGATTTTTTTTTTGCGAATTCATATATTTTTTTTTCTAATTCTATTTTTTTTTTTTTTGCTAATTCAGATTTTTTTTTTTCTAATTCAAATTTTTTTTTTTTGCTAATTCAGATTTTTTTTTTTTTTGCTAATTCGGATTTTTTTTTTTTTTTTTTGCTAATTAAGATTTTTTTTCTAATTCACATTTTTTTTTTTTGCTAATTCATATTTTTTTTTCCTAATTCAGATTTTTTTTTTTTTGCAAATTCAGATTTTTTTTATTTTTTTTTTTACTTATTCCGAATTTTTTTTTTTTTTTTGCTAATTCAGATTTTTTTTTTCTAATTCATATTTTTTTATTTTTTTTGCTAATTCATATTTTTTTTTTCTAATTCATATTTTTTTTTTTGCTAATTCAGATTTTTTTTTTCTAATTCATATTTTTTTTTTGCTAATTCATATTTTTTTTTTTTTTTTTTGCTAATTCAGATTTTTTTTTTCTTTTTTCTTTTTTGCTAATTCAGATTTTTTTTTCTAATTCATATTTTTTTTTTTTTTGTTAATTCATATTTATTATTTCTAATTCTATTTTTTTTTTTTTGCTAATTCAGATTTTTTTTTCTAATTCATATATTTTTTTTTTTGCTAATTCATATTTTTTTTTTTGCTAATTCAGATTTATTTTTTTTGCTAATTCAGATTTTTTTTTCAAATTCATTTTTTTTTGCTAATTCAGATTTTTTTTTTTGCGAATTCATATTTTTTTTTTTCTAATTCATATTTTTTTTTTGCTAATTCATATTTTTTTTTTTTTTTTTTGCTAATTCAGATTTTTTTTTTCTTTTTTCTTTTTTGCTAATTCAGATTTTTTTTTCTAATTCATATTTTTTTTTTTTTTTTGTTAATTCATATTTATTATTTCTAATTCTATTTTTTTTTTTTGCTAATTCAGATTTTTTTTTTCTAATTTATATATTTTTTTCTTTTTTTTTTTTTTTGCTAATTCAGATTTTTTTTTTTTTCTAATTCATATTTTTTTTTTTTGCTAATTAATATTTTTTTTTCTAATTCATATTATTTTTTTTTTGCTAATTCAGATTTTTTTTTTCTAATTCATATTTTTTTTTTTGCTAATTCATATATTTTTTTTTTTTTTTTTGCTAATTCAGTTTTTTTTTTTTTTTGCTAATTCATATATTTTTTTTTGTAATACATATTTTTTTTTTTTTTTGCTAATTCATATATTTTTTTTTTTTTTTGCTAATTCAGATTTTTTTTTTTTTTTTTTTTTTTTTTTTGCTAATTCAGATTTTTTTTTTTTTTGCTAATTCAGATTTATTTTTTTTGCTAATTCAGATTTTTTTTTCTAATTCATATTTTTTTTTTTGCTAATTCAGATTTTTTTTTTTCTAATTTATATTTTTTTTTCTTTTTTTTTTTTTTGCTAATTCAGATTTTTTTTTTTTTTTCTAATTCATATTTTTTTTTTTGCTAATTAATATTTTTTTTTTCTAATTCATATTTTTTTTTTTTTGCTAATTCAGATTTTTTTTTCTAATTCATATTTTTTTTTGCTAATTCATATATTTTTTTTTTTTTTTTTTTGCTAATTCAGATTTTTTTTTTTTGCTAATTCATATATTTTTTTTTGTAATACATATTTTTTTTTTTTTTTTGCTAATTCATATATTTTTTTTTTTTTTTGCTATTCAGATTTTTTTTGCTAATTCAGATTTTTTTTTTTTTTTGCTAATTCAGATTTTTTTTTTTTTTGCTAATTCAGATTTTTTTTCTTCTAATTCATTTTTTTTGCTAATTCAGATTTTTTTTTTTTTTGCTAATTCAGATTTTTTTTTGCTAATTCAGATTTTTTTTTTTGCTAGTTCATATTTTTTTTTTGCTAATTATTTTTTTTTTTTTTTGCTAATTCAGATTTTTTTTTGTAATTCATATTTTTTTTTTTGCTAATTCAGATTTTTTTTTTTTTTTGCTAATTCAGATTTTTTTTCTTCTAATTCATATTTTTTTTTTTTTTTTTTGCTAATTCAGTTTTTTTTTGCTAATTCAGATTTGTTTTTTTTGCTAATTCGGATTTTTTTTTCTAATTCATGTGTTTTTTTTTTGCTAATTCATATTTTTTTTTGCTAATTCAGATTTTTTTTTTGCTAATTCAGGTTTTTTTTTTTTTTTTTTTTACTAATTCCGATTTTTTTTTTGCTAATTCAGATTTTTTTTCTAATTCATATTTTTTTTTTTTGCTAATTCATATTTTTTTTTTTTTTTTTTTTTTATTTTTGCTAATTCATATTTTGTTTTCAAATTCATTTTTTTTTGCTAATTCAGATTTTTTTTTTGCGAATTCATATATTTTTTTTTCTAATTCTATTTTTTTTTTTTTTGATAATTCAGATTTTTTTTCTAATTCATATATTTTTTTTTTTTTTTGCTAATTCATATTTTTTTTTTTTTGCTAATTCAGATTTATTTTTTTTGCTAATTCAGATTTTTTTTTTCTAATTCATATTTTTTTTTTTGCTAATTCAGATTTTTTTTTTCTAATTTACATTTTTTTTTCTTTTTTTTTTTTTTTGCTAATTCAAATTTTATTTTTTTTCTAATTCATATTTTTTTTTTTTGCTAATTAATATTTTTTTTTTGCGAATTCATATATTTTTTTTTCTAATTCATATTTTTTTTTTGCTAATTCATATTTTTTTTGCTAATTCATATTTTTTTTTTTTTTTTTGCTAATTCAGATTTTTTTTTTTTTTTTTGCTAATTCAGATTTTTTTTTTGCTAATTCTGATTTTTTTTTTCTAATTCAGATTTTTTTTTTTGCTAATTCGGATTTTTTTTTTTTTTCTAATTCAGATTTTTTTTTCTAATTCATATTTTTTTTTTTTTGCTAATTCATATTTTTTTTTTTTTGCTAATTCAGATTTTTTTTTCCTTTTTTTTTTTTTTGCTAATTCAGATTTTTTTTTTCTAATTCATATTTTTTTTTTTTTGCTAATTCATATTTTTTTCTTCTAATTAATTTTTTTTTTTTTTTTGCTAATTCAGATTTTTTTTTTTTTGCTAATTCATATATTTTTTTTTCTAATTCATATTTTTTTTTGCTAATTCATATTTTTTTTTGCTAATTCAGATTTTTTTTTTCTAATTCAAACTTTTTTTTTTTTTTGCTAATTCATATTTTTTTTTTCTAATTCATATTTTTTTTTTTGCTAATTCATATATTTTTTTTTGTAATTCATATTTTTTTTTTTTTTTTTGCTAATTCAGATTTTTTTTTTTTTTTTATTTTTTTTTTGCTAATTCAGATTTTTTTTTTTTTTTTTTTTTTTTTTTTTTTCTAATTCATATTTTGTTTTCAAATTCATTTTTTTTTGCTAATTCAGATTTTTTTTTTGCGAATTCATATATTTTTTTTTCTAATTCATATTTTTTTTTTGCTAATTCATATATTTTTTTTTTTTTTGCTAATTCAGATTTTTTTTTTCTTTTTTCTTTTTTGCTAATTCAGATTTTTTTTTCTAATTCATATTTTTTTTTTTTTTGTTAATTCATATTTATTATTTCTAATTCTATTTTTTTTTTTTTGCTAATTCAGATTTTTTTTTTCTAATTCATATATTTTTTTTTTTTTTGCTAATTCATATTTTTTTTTTTTTTGCTAATTCAGATTTATTTTTTTTCTAATTCAGATTTTTTTTTTCTAATTCATATTTTTTTTTTTGCTAATTCAGATTTTTTTTCTAATTTATATTTTTTTTCTTTTTTTTTTTTTGCTAATTCAGATTTTTTTTTTTTCTAATTCATATTTTTTTTTTTTTGCTAATTAATATTTTTTTTTCTAATTCATATTTTTTTTTTTTTGCTAATTCAGATTTTTTTTTTCTAATTCATATTTTTTTTTTGCTAATTCACATATTTTTTTTTTTTTTTTGCTAATTCAGATTTTTTTTTTTTTGCTAATTCAGATTTTTTTTTTTTTTTTTTTTTTTTTTTTTTTTTTTTTTTTTTTTGCTAATTCATATTTTGTTTTCAAATTCATTTTTTTTTTGCTAATTCAGATTTTTTTTTTGCGAATTCATATATTTTTTTTTCTAATTCATATTTTTTTTTCTAATTCATATTTTTTTTTTGCTATTCATATATTTTTTTTTTTTTTGCTAATTCAGATTTTTTTTTTCTTTTTTCTTTTTTGCTAATTCAGATTTTTTTTTCTAATTCATATTTTTTTTTTTTGTTAATTCATATTTATTATTTCTAATTCTATTTTTTTTTTTTGCTAATTCAGATTTTTTTTTTCTAATTCATATATTTTTTTTTTTTGCTAATTCATATTTTTTTTTTTTTTTGCTAATTCAGATTTATTTTTTTTCTAATTCAGATTTTTTTTTTTCTAATTCATATTTTTTTTTTTGCTAATTCAGATTTTTTTTCTAATTTATATTTGTTTTCTTTTTTTTTTTTTGCTAATTCAGATTTTTTTTTTCTAATTCATATTTTTTTTTTTTTGCTAATTAATATTTTTTTTTTCTAATTCATATTTTTTTTTTTTTTGCTAATTCAGATTTTTTTTTTCTAATTCATATTTTTTTTTTGCTAATTCATATATTTTTTTTTTTTTTGCTAATTCAGATTTTTTTTTTTTGCTAAATCATATATTTTTTTTTTTTGCTAATTCAGATTTTTTTTTTTTTTTTTTTTTTTTTTTTTGCTAATTCAGATGTTTTTTTTTTTTTTTTTTTTTTTTTTTTTTTGCTAATTCAGATTTTTTTTTTTTTTGCTAATTCAGATTTTTTTTCTTCTAATTCATTTTTTTTTTGCTAATTCAGATTTTTTTTTTTTTTGCTAATTCAGATTTTTTTTTGCTAATTCAGATTTTTTTTTTGCTCGTTCATATTTTTTTTTTGCTAATTATTTTTTTTTTTTTTGCTAATTCAGATTTTTTTTTCTAATTCATATTTTTTTTTTGCTAATTCAGATTTTTTTTCTTCTAATTCATATTTTTTTTTTTTTTTTGCTAATTCAGTTTTTTTTTGCTAATTCAGATTTGTTTTTTTTTGCTAATTCGGATTTTTTTTTCTAATTCATAATGTTTTTTTTTTTTTTTTTTGCTAATTCATATTTTTTTGTGCTAATTCAGATTTTTTTTTTGCTAATTCAGGTTTTTTTTTTTTTTTTTGCTAATTCAGATTTTTTTTTTCTAATTCATATTTTTTTTTTTTTGCTAATTCATATTTTTTTTTTTTTTTTTTTTTTTTTTTTTTTTTTTTTTTTTTTTTGCTAATTCATATTTTGTTTCCAAATTCATTTTTTTTTGCTAATTCAGATTTTTTTTTTGCGAATTCATATATTTTTTTTTCTAATTCATATTTTTTTTTTTGCTAATTCATATATTTTTTTTTTTTTTTTTGCTAATTCAGATTTTTTTTTTCTTTTTTCTTTTTTGCTAATTCAGATTTTTTTTTCTAATTCATATTTTTTTTTTTTTGTTAATTCATATTTATTATTTCTAATTCTATTTTTTTTTTTTTTTTGCTAATTCAGATTTTTTTTTTCTAATTCATATATTTTTTTTTTTTTGCTAATTCATATTTTTTTTTTTTTTGCTAATTCAGATTTATTTTTTTTGCTAATTCAGATTTTTTTTTTCTAATTCATATTTTTTTTTTTGCTAATTCAGATTTTTTTTTTCTAATTTATATTTTTTTTTCTTTTTTTTTTTGCTAATTCAGATTTTTTTTTTTCTAATTCATATTTTTTTTTTTTTTGCTAATTAATATTTTTTTTTTTGCGAATTCATATATTTTTTTTTCTAATTCATATTTTTTTTTTGCTAATTAATATATTTTTTTTTTTTTTTTGCTAATTCAGATTTTTTTTTTCTTTTTTCTTTTTTGCTAATTCAGATTTTTTTTTCTAATTCATATTTTTTTTTTTTTTGTTTATTCATATTTATTATTTCTAATTCTATTTTTTTTTTTTTTTTGCTAATTCAGATTTATTTTTTTTGCTAATTCAGATTTTTTTTTTCTAATTCATATTTTTTTTTTTGCTTATTCAGATTTTTTTTTCTAATTTATATTTTTTTTTCTTTTTTTTTTTTTGCTAATTCAGATTTTTTTTTTTTCTAATTCATATTTTTTTTTTTTTTGCTAATTAATATTTTTTTTTTCTAATTCATATTTTTTTTTTTTGCTAATTCAGATTTTTTTTTTCTAATTCATATTTTTTTTGCTAATTCATATTTTTTTTTTTTTTTGCTAATTCAGATTTTTTTTTTTTTTTTGCTAATTCAGATTTTTTTTTTGCTAATTCTGATTTTTTTTTCTAATTCATATTTTTTGCTAATTCAGATTTTTTTTTTGCTAATTCGGATTTTTTTTTTTCTAATTCAGATTTTTTTTTCTATTCATATTTTTTTTTTTTTGCTAATTCATATTTTTTTTTTTTTTTTTTTTTTTTTTGCTAATTCAGATTTTTTTTTCCTTTTTTTTTTTTTGCTAATTCAGATTTTTTTTTTGCTAATCCATATTTTTTTTTCTAATTCATTTTTTCTTTTTTTTTGCTAATTCAGATTTTTTTTTTTTTGCTAATTCATATATTTTTTTTTTCTAATTCATATTTTTTTTTGCTAATTCATATTTTTTTTTGCTAATTCAGATTTTTTTTTTCTAATTCAAACTTTTTTTTTTTTTGCTAATTCATATTTTTTTTTTTCTAATTCATATTTTTTTTTTTTGCTAATTCATATATTTTTTTTTGTAATTCATATTTTTTTTTTTTTTTTGCTAATTCAGATTTTTTTTTTTTTTTTTTGATTTTTTTTGCTAATTCAGATTTTTTTTTTTTTTTTTTCTAATTCCGATTTTTTTTTTTTTTTGCTAATTCAGATTTATTTTTTTTCTAATTTATATTTTTATTTTTTTTTTTTGCTAATTCATATTTTTTTTTTTTTTGCTAATTCAGATTTTTTTTTTCCTTTTTTTTTTTTTTGCTAATTCAGATTTTTTTTTCTAATTCATATTTTTTTTTTTTTTTTTTGCTAATTCATATTTTTTTTCTAATTCATATTTTTTTTTTTTGCTAGTTCATATATTTTTTTTTTGTAATTTATATTTTTTTTTTTTTTTTTTTTTTTGCTAATTCATATTTTTGTTTTTTTTTTTTTGCTAATTCAGATTTTTTTTCTTCTTTTTTTTTTTCCTAATTCAGATTTTTTTTTGCTAATTCAGGTTTTTTTTTTACTAATTCCGATTTTTGTGCTAATTCAGATTTTTTTTTTCCTAATTCAGATTTTTTTTTCTAATTCATTTTTTTTTTTGCTAATTCATATTTTTTTTTCCTAATTCAGATTTTTTTTTTTGCTAATTCAGATTTTTTTTTTTGCTAATTCAGATTTTTTGTTTCTTTTCTAATTCATATTTTTTTTTTTTGCTAATTCATATTTTTTTTTCTAATTAATTTTTTTTTGCTAATTCATATTTTTTTTTTTTTTTGCTAATTCAGATTTTTTTTTTTTTTTTTTTTTTTTTTTTTTTTTGCTAATTCAGATTTTTTTCTTCTAATTCATATATTTTTTGTTTTTTTGCTAATTCAGATTTTTTTTTGCTAATTCAGGGTTTTTTTTTTTTTTACTAATTCCGATTTTTTTTTGCTAATTCAGATTTTTTTTTTTTGCTAATTTAGATTTTTTTTTTTTCTTACTAATTTCGATTTTTTTTTTTTTTTTTTTTGCTAATTCAGATTTTTTTTTTCTAACTCATATTTTTTTTTTTTTTTCTAACTCATATTTTTTTTTTTTTTTTTGCTAATTCATATTTTTTTTTTTTGCTAATTCAGATTTTTTTTTTTTGCTAATTCAGATTTTTTTTTCTTTTCTAATTCATTTTTTTTTTTTGCTAATTCATATTTTTTTTTCTAATTCATTTTTTTTTGCTAATTCATATTTTTTTTTCCTAATTCAGATTTTTTTTTTTGCTAATTCAGATTTTTTTTTTTTTTTACTAATTCCGATTTTTTTTTTTTTTTTTTGCTAATTCAGATTTTTTTTTCTAATTCATATTTTTTTTTTTCTAATTCATATTTTTTTTTTGCTAATTCAGATTTTTTTTTTTTTGCTAATACAGATTTTTTTTTTCTTTTCTAATTCATATTTTTTTTTTTTTTTTTTTTTGCTAATTTATATTTTTTTTCTAATTCATTTTTTTTGCTAATTCATATTTTTCTTTTTTTGCTAATTCAGATTTTTTTTGCTAATTCAGATTTTTTTTCTTCTAATTCATATTTTTTTGTTTTTTTGCTAATTCAGATTTTTTTTTTGCTAATTCAGGTTTTTTTTTTTTTTTACTAATTCAGATTTTTTTTTGCTAATTCAGATTTTTTTTTTTTTTTTTTTTTTTTTGCTAATTCATATTTTTTTTTCAAATTATTTTTTTTTGCTAATTCAGATTTTTTTTTTCTAATTCATATATATATTTTTTTTAATTCATATTTTTTTTTGCTAATTCATATTTTTTTTTTTGCTAATTCATATTTTTTTGTTTTTTTTTCCTAATTTAGATTTTTTTTTTGCTAATTCAGATTTTTTTTTTTTTACTTATTCCGATTTTTTTTTTTGCTAATTCAGTTTTTTTTTCTAATTCATATTTTTTTTTTTGCTAATTCAGATTTTTTTTCTAATTTATATTTTTTTTTTTTGCTAATTCAGATTTTTTTTTTTTGCTAATTCAGATTTTTTTTTTCTAATTCAAATTTTTTTTTTTGCTAATTCAGATTTTTTTTTTTTTTGCTAATTCGGATTTTTTTTTTTTTTTTGCTAATTAAGATTTTTTTTCTAATTCATATTTTTTTTTTTTGCTAATTCATATTTTTTTTTCCTAATTCAGATTTTTTTTTTTTTTTGCAAATTCATATATTTTTTTTTTGCAATTCATATTTTTTTTTTTTTTTTTTTTTGCTAATTCAGATTTTTTTTTTTTTTTTTTTGCTAATTCAGATTTTTTTTTTTTGCTAATTCAGGTTTTTTTTTTTTTTTTTTACTAATTCCGATTTTTTTTTTCCCTAATTCAGATTTTTTTTTTGCTAATTCAGATTTTTTTTTTTTGCTAATTCAGATTTTTTTTTTACTAATTCCGATTTTTTTTTTTTTTTGCTAATTCAGATTTTTTTTTTCTGATTCATATTTTTTTTTTTTTTTTGTTAATTCATATTTATTTTTGCTAATTCAGATTTTTTTTTTGCTAATTCAGACTTTTTTTTTCTTTTCTAATTCATATTTTTTTTTTTTTGCTAATTCATTTTTTTTTTTATGCTAATTCATATTTTTTTTTTGCTAATTCAGATTTTTTTTTTTTTTTGCTAATTCAGATTTTTTTTCTTCTAATTCATATTTTTTTGTTTTTTTGCTAATTCAGATTTTTTTTTTGCTAATTCAGGTTTTTTTTTTTTTTTAATAATTCCGATTTTTTTTTGCTAATTCAGATTTTTTTTTTCTAATTCATATTTTTTTTTTTTTTTGCTAATTCATATTTTTTTTTTGCTAATTCAGATTTTTTTTTTCTAAATCATATTTTTTTTTTTTTTTGCTAATTCATATTTTTTTTTGCTAATTCAGATTTTTTTTTTTTTTTGCTAATTCAGATTTTTTTTTCTTTTCTAATTCATATTTTTTTTTTTTTTGCTAATTCATATTTTTTTTCTAATTCATTTTTATTTGCTAATTCACATTTTTTTTTTCCTAATTCAGATTTTTTTTTTTTGCTAATTCAGATTTTTTTTTTTTTTTACTAATTCCGATTTTTTTTTTTTTTTGCTAATTCAGATTTTTTTTTTCTAATTCATATTTTTTTTTTTTTGCTAATTCATATTTTTTTTTTTGCTAATTCAGATTTTTTTTTTTTTGCTAATTCAGATTTTTTTTTCTTTTCTAATTCATATTTTTTTGTTAATTCATATTTTTTTTTTCTAATTCATTTTTTTTTGCTAATTCATATTTTTTTTTTTTTTGCTAATTCAGATTTTTTTTTTTTTGCTAATTCAGATTTTTTTTCTTCTAATTTTAATTTTTTTGTTTTTTTGCTAATTCAGATTTTTTTTTTGCTAATTCATATTTTTTTTTGCTAATTCAGATTTTTTTTTTGCTAATTCAAGTTTTTTTTTTTTTTTTTTTTTTTTACTAATTCCGATTTTTTTTTTTTTTTGCTAATTCAGATTTATTTTTTTTTCTAATTTATATTTTTTTTTTTTTTTTTTTTTTTGCTAATTCATATTTTTGTTTTTTTTTGCTAATTCAGATTTTTTTTCTTCTTTTTTTTTTTTTGCTAATTCAGATTTTTTTTTGCTAATTCAGGTTTTTTTTTTACTAATTCCGATTTTTGTGCTAATTCAGATTTTTTTTTTCCTAATTCAGATTTTTTTTTCGAATTCATTTTTTTTTTGCTAATTCATATTTTTTTTTCCTAATTCATATTTTTTTTTTTTTTGCTAATTCATATTTTTTTTTCTAATTCATTTTTTTTTTGCTAATTCATATTTTTTTTTTTTTTTCTAATTCAGATTTTTTTTTTTTTTTTTTTTTTTTTTTTTTTTTTTGCTAATTCAGATTTTTTTTCTTCTAATTCATATATTTTTGTTTTTTTGCTAATTCAGATTTTTTTTTGCTAATTCAGGTTTTTTTTTTTTTTACTAATTCCGATTTTTTTTTGCTAATTCAGATTTTTTTTTTTCTAACTCATATTTTTTTTTTTTTTTTTTGCTAATTCATATTTTTTTTTTTGCTAATTCAGTTTTTTTTTTGCTAATTCAGATATTTTTTTCTTTTCTAATTCATTTTTTTTTTTTTGCTAATTCATATTTTTTTTCTAATTCATTTTTTTTTCCTAATTCAGATTTTTTTTTTTGCTAATTCAGATTTTTTTTTTTTTTTTTTACTAATTCCGATTTTTTTTTTTTTTTTGCTAATTCAGATTTTTTTTTCTAATTCATATTTTTTTTTTTCTAATTCATATTTTTTTTTTGCTAATTCAGATTTTTTTTTTCTTTTCTAATTCATATTTTTTTTTTTTTTTTGCTAATTTATATTTTTTTTTTCTAATTCATTTTTTTTGCTAATTCATATTTTTTTTTTTTTTTGCTAATTCAGATTTTTTTTTTTTTTTTTTGCTAATTCAGATTTTTTTTCTTCTAATTCATATTTTTTTGTTTTTTTGCTAATTCAGATTTTTTTTTGCTAATTACGGGTTTTTTTTTTTTTACTAATTCCGATTTTTTTTTGCTAATTCAGATTTTTTTTTTTTTTTTTTTTTTTTTTTTTGCTAATTCATATTTTTTTTTCAAATTATTTTTTTTTGCTAATTCAGATTTTTTTTTTCTAATTCATATATATTTTTTTTTTAATTCATATTTTTTTTTGCTAATTCATATTTTTTTTTTTTGCTAATTCATATTTTTTTGTTTTTTTTTCCTAATTCAGATTTTTTTTTTTTGCTAATTCAGATTTTTTTTTTTTTACTTATTCCGATTTTTTTTTTTGCTAATTCAGTTTTTTTTTCTAATTTATATTTTTTTTTTTTTGCTAGTTCAGATTTTTTTTTTTGCTAATTCAGATTTTTTTTTTCTAATTCAAATTTTTTTTTTTTTGCTAATTCAGATTTTTTTTTTTTTGCTAATTCGGATTTTTTTTTTTTTTTTTTTTGCTAATTAAGATTTTTTTTTTAATTCATATTTTTTTTTTTTGCTAATTCATATTTTTTTTTTTCCTAATTCAGATTTTTTTTTTTTTTGCAAATTCAGATTTTTTTTATTTTTTTTTTTACTTATTCCGAATTTTTTTTTTTTTTGCTAATTCAGATTTTTTTTTCTAATTCATATTTTTTTTTTTTTTTGCTAATTCATATTTTTTTTTCTAATTCATATTTTTTTTTTTGCTAATTCATATATTTTTTTTTTGTAATTCATATTTTTTTTTTTTTTTTTTTTGCTAATTCAGATTTTTTTTTTTTTTTTGCTAATTCAGATTTTTTTTTTTTTGCTAATTCAGGTTTTTTTTTTTTTTTTTACTAATTCCGATTTTTTTTTTCCTAATTCAGATTTTTTTTCTAATTCATTTTTTTTTTTGCTAATTCATATTTTTTTTTTCCTAATTCAGATTTTTTGTTTTTTTTGCTAATTCAGATTTTTTTTTACTAATTCCGATTTTTTTTTTTTTTTTTGCTAATTCAGATTTTTTTTTTCTGATTCATATTTTTTTTTTTTTTGCTAATTCACATATATTTTTGCTAATTCAGATTTTTTTTTTTGCTGATTCAGATTTTTTTTTTCTTTTCTAATTCATATGTTTTTTTTTTTTCTAATTCATATTTTTTTTTTTCTAATTCATTTTTTTTTGCTAATTCATATTTTTTTTTTGCTAATTCAGATTTTTTTTTTTTTGCTAATTCAGATTTTTTTTCTTCTAATTCATATTTTTTTGTTTTTTTGCTAATTCAGATTTTTTTTTTGCTAATTCAGGTTTTTTTTTTTTACTAATTCCGATTTTTTTTTGCTAATTCAGATTTTTTTTTTCTAATTCATATTTTTTTTTTTTTTGCTAATTCATATTTTTTTTTGCTAATTCAGATTTTTTTTTTCTAATTCATATTTTTTTTTTTTTTTGCTAATTCATATTTTTTTTTGCTAATTCAGATTTTTTTTTTTTTTTTGCTAATTCAGATTTTTTTTTCTTTTCTAATTCATATTTTTTTTTTTTTTTGCTAATTCATATTTTTTTTTCTAATTCATTTTTATTTGCTAATTCATATTTTTTTTTTCCTAATTCAGATTTTTTTTTTTGCTAATTCAGATTTTTTTTTTTTTTACTAGTTCCGATTTTTTTTTTTGCTAATTCAGATTTTTTTTTCTAATTCATATTTTTTTTTTTTTTGCTAATTCATATTTTTTTTTTGCTAATTCAGATTTTTTTTTTTTGCTAATTCAGATTTTTTTTTCTTTTCTAATTCATATTTTTTTGCTAATTCATATTTTTTTTTTCTAATTCATTTTTTTTTGCTAATTCATATTTTTTTTTTTTTTGCTAATTCAGATTTTTTTTTTTTTTGCTAATTCAGATTTTTTTTCTTCTAATTTTAATTTTTTTGTTTTTTTGCTAATTCAGATTTTTTTTTTGCTAATTCATATTTTTTTTTGCTAATTCAGATTTTTTTTTTGCTAATTCAAGTTTTTTTTTTTTTTTTTTTTTTTTACTAATTCCGATTTTTTTTTTTTTTGCTAATTCAGATTTATTTTTTTTTCTAATTTATATTTTTTTTTTTTTTTTTTTTTTTGCTAATTCATATTTTTGTTTTTTTTTGCTAATTCAGATTTTTTTTCTTCTTTTTTTTTTTTTTGCTAATTCAGATTTTTTTTTGCTAATTCAGGTTTTTTTTTTACTAATTCCGATTTTTGTGCTAATTCAGATTTTTTTTTTCCTAATTCAGATTTTTTTTTCTAATTCATTTTTTTTTTGCTAATTCATATTTTTTTTTCCTAATTCATATTTTTTTTTTTTTTGCTAATTCATATTTTTTTTTCTAATTCATTTTTTTTTTTGCTAATTCATATTTTTTTTTTTTTTGCTAATTCAGATTTTTTTTTTTTTTTTTTTTTTTTTTTTTTTTTTTGCTAATTCAGATTTTTTTTCTTCTAATTCATATATTTTTGTTTTTTTGCTAATTCAGATTTTTTTTTGCTAATTCAGGTTTTTTTTTTTTTTACTAATTCCGATTTTTTTTTGCTAATTCAGATTTTTTTTTTTCTAACTCATATTTTTTTTTTTTTTTTTGCTAATTCATATTTTTTTTTTTGCTAATTCAGTTTTTTTTTTTGCTAATTCAGATATTTTTTTCTTTTCTAATTCATTTTTTTTTTTTGCTAATTCATATTTTTTTTCTAATTCATTTTTTTTTTCCTAATTCAGATTTTTTTTTTTGCTAATTCAGATTTTTTTTTTTTTTTTTTACTAATTCCGATTTTTTTTTTTTTTTTTGCTAATTCAGATTTTTTTTTCTAATTCATATTTTTTTTTTTCTAATTCATATTTTTTTTTTGCTAATTCAGATTTTTTTTTTCTTTTCTAATTCATATTTTTTTTTTTTTTTGCTAATTTATATTTTTTTTTTCTAATTCATTTTTTTTGCTAATTCATATTTTTTTTTTTTTTTGCTAATTCAGATTTTTTTTTTTTTTTTTTGCTAATTCAGATTTTTTTTCTTCTAATTCATATTTTTTTGTTTTTTTGCTAATTCAGATTTTTTTTTGCTAATTACGGGTTTTTTTTTTTTTACTAATTCCGATTTTTTTTTGCTAATTCAGATTTTTTTTTTTTTTTTTTTTTTTTTTTTGCTAATTCATATTTTTTTTTCAAATTATTTTTTTTTGCTAATTCAGATTTTTTTTTTCTAATTCATATATATTTTTTTTTTAATTCATATTTTTTTTTGCTAATTCATATTTTTTTTTTTTGCTAATTCATATTTTTTTGTTTTTTTTTCCTAATTCAGATTTTTTTTTTTTTGCTAATTCAGATTTTTTTTTTTTTACTTATTCCGATTTTTTTTTTTGCTAATTCAGTTTTTTTTTCTAATTTATATTTTTTTTTTTTTGCTAGTTCAGATTTTTTTTTTTTGCTAATTCAGATTTTTTTTTTCTAATTCAAATTTTTTTTTTTTGCTAATTCAGATTTTTTTTTTTTTGCTAATTCGGATTTTTTTTTTTTTTTTTTTTGCTAATTAAGATTTTTTTTTTAATTCATATTTTTTTTTTTTGCTAATTCATATTTTTTTTTTTCCTAATTCAGATTTTTTTTTTTTTTGCAAATTCAGATTTTTTTTATTTTTTTTTTTACTTATTCCGAATTTTTTTTTTTTTTGCTAATTCAGATTTTTTTTTCTAATTCATATTTTTTTTTTTTTTTGCTAATTCATATTTTTTTTTTTTGCTAATTCATATATTTTTTTTTTGTAATTCATATTTTTTTTTTTTTTTTTTTGCTAATTCAGATTTTTTTTTTTTTTTTTTGCTAATTCAGATTTTTTTTTTTTTGCTAATTCAGGTTTTTTTTTTTTTTTTTACTAATTCCGATTTTTTTTTTCCTAATTCAGATTTTTTTTCTAATTCATTTTTTTTTTTGCTAATTCATATTTTTTTTTTCCTAATTCAGATTTTTTGTTTTTTTTGCTAATTCAGATTTTTTTTTACTAATTCCGATTTTTTTTTTTTTTTTTTGCTAATTCAGATTTTTTTTTTCTGATTCATATTTTTTTTTTTTTGCTAATTCACATATATTTTTGCTAATTCAGATTTTTTTTTTTGCTGATTCAGATTTTTTTTTTCTTTTCTAATTCATATGTTTTTTTTTTTTTCTAATTCATATTTTTTTTTTTCTAATTCATTTTTTTTTTGCTAATTCATATTTTTTTTTTGCTAATTCAGATTTTTTTTTTTTTGCTAATTCAGATTTTTTTTCTTCTAATTCATATTTTTTTGTTTTTTTGCTAATTCAGATTTTTTTTTTGCTAATTCAGGTTTTTTTTTTTTACTAATTCCGATTTTTTTTTGCTAATTCAGATTTTTTTTTTCTAATTCATATTTTTTTTTTTTTTTGCTAATTCATATTTTTTTTTGCTAATTCAGATTTTTTTTTTCTAATTCATATTTTTTTTTTTTTTTTGCTAATTCAGATTTTTTTTTTTTTTTTGCTAATTCAGATTTTTTTTTTCTTTTCTAATTCATATTTTTTTTTTTTTTTGCTAATTCATATTTTTTTTTCTAATTCATTTTTATTTGCTAATTCATATTTTTTTTTTCCTAATTCAGATTTTTTTTTTTGCTAATTCAGATTTTTTTTTTTTTTACTAGTTCCG